>JACYXH010000752.1:235000-285000 GCA_026745465.1 Lota lota
CTCTCAGTGTGCTGTGGTGTTTCTAGAGAACACAGCAGGTCTCTCAGTGTGCTGTGGTGTTTCTAGAGAACACAGCAGGTCTCTCAGTGTGCTGTGGTGTTTCTAGAGAACACAGCAGGTCTCTCAGTGTGCTGTGGTGTTTCTAGAGAACACAGCAGGTCTCTCAGTGTGCTGTGGTGTTTCTAGAGAACACAGCAGGTCTCTCAGTGACCTGCTGCTGTGGTGTTTCTAGAGAACACAGCAGGTCTCTCAGTGACCTGCTGCTGTGGTGTTTCTAGAGAACACAGCAGGTCTCTCAGTGTGCTGTGGTGTTTCTAGAGAACACAGCAGGTCTCTCAGTGTGCTGTGGTGTTTCTAGAGAACACAGCAGGTCTCTCAGTGTGCTGTGGTGTTTCTAGAGAACACAGCAGGTCTCTCAGTGTGCTGTGGTGTTTCTAGAGAACACAGCAGGTCTCTCAGTGTGCTGTGGTGTTTCTAGAGAACACAGCAGGTCTCTCAGTGTGCTGTGGTGTTTCTAGAGAACACAGCAGGTCTCTCAGTGTGCTGTGGTGTTTCTAGAGAACACAGCAGGTCTCTCAGTGTGCTGTGGTGTTTCTAGAGAACACAGCAGGTCTCTCAGTGTGCTGTGGTGTTTCTAGAGAACACAGCAGGTCTCTCAGTGTGCTGTGGTGTTTCTAGAGAACACAGCAGGTCTCTCAGTGACCTGCTGCTGTGGTGTTTCTAGAGAACACAGCAGGTCTCTCAGTGACCTGCTGCTGTGGTGTTTCTAGAGAACACAGCAGGTCTCCTAACCTGACCTGCTGCTGTGTTGTTTCTAGAGAACACAGCAGGTCTCCTAACCTGACCTGCTGCTGTGTTGTTTCTAGAGAACACAGCAGGTCTCTCAGTGTGCTGTGGTGTTTCTAGAGAACACAGCAGGTCTCTCAGTGACCTGCTGCTGTGGTGTTTCTAGAGAACACAGCAGGTCTCTCAGTGTGCTGTGGTGTTTCTAGAGAACACAGCAGGTCTCTCAGTGTGCTGTGGTGTTTCTAGAGAACACAGCAGGTCTCAGTGTGCTGTGTTGTTTCTAGAGAACACAGCAGGTCTCTCAGTGTGCTGTGGTGTTTCTAGAGAACACAGCAGGTCTCTCAGTGTGCTGTGGTGTTTCTAGAGAACACAGCAGGTCTCTCAGTGTGCTGTGTTGTTTCTAGAGAACACAGCAGGTCTCAGTGTGCTGTGGTGTTTCTAGAGAACACAGCAGGTCTCTCAGTGACCTGCTGCTGTGGTGTTTCTAGAGAACACAGCAGGTCTCTCAGTGACCTGCTGCTGTGGTGTTTCTAGAGAACACAGCAGGTCTCTCAGTGTGCTGTGGTGTTTCTAGAGAACACAGCAGGTCTCTCAGTGTGCTGTGGTGTTTCTAGAGAACACAGCAGGTCTCTCAGTGTGCTGTGGTGTTTCTAGAGAACACAGCAGGTCTCTCAGTGTGCTGTGGTGTTTCTAGAGAACACAGCAGGTCTCTCAGTGTGCTGTGTTGTTTCTAGAGAACACAGCAGGTCTCTCAGTGTGCTGTGGTGTTTCTAGAGAACACAGCAGGTCTCTCAGTGTGCTGTGGTGTTTCTAGAGAACACAGCAGGTCTCTCAGTGTGCTGTGGTGTTTCTAGAGAACACAGCAGGTCTCTGTGTGCTGTGGTGTTTCTAGAGAACACAGCAGGTGTCCTAACCTGACCAGCTGCTGTGGTGTGTTCTTGAGTGGAGCAGGGTGTTTGAGGATCCAATGCAGCTACGAGATCTAGTCAAGCTCTTTTTAATACTTTTCACTGGTTAAATATTTGTCAAACCCAAAGACAGACGTGCAGGGTGACCAGTAGCATTGATTTCTGAAATACAATTTAAATGACCCATTTTGGAGATAGGTTTCAGTCCGACTGCAACGTTATGTAAACCAGTATGTTACCTGCTGTGATGTCTTCCAGGTTACCTGAATGAGAACGGCCATCTGAACCTCCACAACTTTGAGAAGTACCTTGAGAAGCTCTCAGAGGTAGGGGCCTGCATTACCTCCTGCTTTCATTACCCATTAGGTAGGGCCCTGCATTACCTCCTGCTTTCATTACCCATTAGGTAGGGCCCTGCATTACCTCCTGCTTTCATTACCCATTAGGTAGGGCCCTGCATTACCTCCTGCTTTCATTACCCATTAGGTAGGGCCCTGCATTACCTCCTGCTTTCATTACCCATTAGGTAGGGCCCTGCATTACCCCCTGCTTTCATTATCCATTAGGTAGGGCCCTGCATTACCTCCTGCTTTCATTACCCATTAGGTAGGGCCCTGCATTACCTCCTGCTTTCATTATCCATTAGGTAGGGCCCTGCATTACCTCCTGCTTTCATTATCCATTTGGTAGGGCCCTGCATTACCTCCTGCTTTCATTATCTAAAATGTATTAGCTTTACCCCTGCTGACTTGGGATCTGCTCTCCTAAATATAGACCCTCCCCTCACCTTTGTGATTGGTGCATGTGGATAACATGTCTGTGATGTATCACCTGCATCCCAGTGGCAGGGTAACCACAATGTGTCTCCCCCTGTAGTTTGACAGAGAACATTTCAGCGAGGTGTTTGTGGACCTCAAGTGGTTCGAGAGCAAGTTGGGCAACAAGTACCTGAACGAGGCGGCGGGGATGGCTGCCGAGAAGGAGGCAGGCAGCAGGAAGTCCAAGAAGAGAGAGGTACTGCCCTGGGGTTGAAGGCATGGGGCTGGGTGACCCCCATCCCTTTGATTACCATACACAAGGGCCCCATTTAATTTCCCCTTTCCACCAATACCAATATTGCTTGGATGTGAAAGAGTCCAGTCCAATAGGGTCGACTAGGCCTTAGGGAGCCATTGGTTGATATAAAGTCATTAGTTGGAGTTAGTTCTGACCTTAATGTTCTTCATTGTGATTAAAACAGCCGAAGTCTGCATAGCAAGTCTAATACAATTTAGATTGACATTGTACAGCTGTCCTGTGTGTAGAAGTGAACATCTGTCCTGGGTTTAGAGGTGAACATCTGTCCTGGGTTTAGAGGTGAACATCTGTCCTGTGTGTAGAAGTGAACATCTGTCCTGGGTTTAGAGGTGAACATCTGTCCTGGGTTTAGAGGTGAACATCTGTCCTGGGTTTAGAGGTGAACAGCTGTCCTGGGTTTAGAGGTGAACATCTGTCCTGTGTGTAGAGGTGAACATCTGTCCTGTGTGTAGAGGTGAACATCTGTCCTGTGTGTAGAGGTGAACATCTGTCCTGTGTGTAGAGGTGAACATCTGTCCTGTGTGTAGAGGTGAACATCTGTCCTGTGTGTAGAGGTGAACATCTGTCCTGGGTTTAGAGGTGAACATCTGTCCTGTGTGTAGAGGTGAACATCTGTCCTGTGTTTGTGTAGGAGTCAGCGCTCTGTCTGGCAGCGCTAGCCTCAGCCAATAAGGAGCAGCCAGAGGAAGAAGAGGAGGAAGATGAGATATTTGAGACTGAGCTTAGGCAGTACAAACGCACCTACTACATGACCAAGATGGGTGTGGACGTAGTGTCAGAGTAAGTGTACACACACACACACACACACACACACACACACACACACACACACACACACACACACACACACACACACACACACACACACACACACACACACACACACACACACACACACACACACACACACACACACACACACACACACAAGGCTGAGAGCATGTTGTGTAAGGATGTATTCATTCTCTGAGTGTTTGATGTGTCCTCTATGCAGTGAGTTCCTGTCCAATCAGGCCAAGTGTTACGTGGAGGGAATTCAGTGGATCCTGCACTACTACTACCATGGAGTCCAGTCCTGGAGCTGGTAAGACTCCGCTGTCTTTATGCTTCACTCCAGGGCTTCATCCACCTCGTGTTCACGGGATCAACACACACACTCTGAGCACAACACAGGACCCCACTTCCTTTAGCCAGGACCCCACTTCCTTTAACCAGGACCCCACTTCCTTTAGCCAGGACCCCACTTCCTTTAGCCAGGACCCCACTTCCTTTAACCAGCACCCCACTTCCTTTAATCAGGACCCCACTTCCTTTAATCAGGACCCCACTTCATTTAGCCAGGACCCCACTTCCTTTAACCAGGACCCCACTTCCTTTAGCCAGGACCCCACTTCCTTTAACCAGGACCCCACTTCCTTTAACCAGCACCCCACTTCCTTTAATCAGGACCCCACTTCCTTTAGCCAGGACCCCACTTCCTTTAACCAGGACCCCACTTCCTTTAGCCAGGACCCCACTTCCTTTAGTCAGGACCCCACTTCCTTTAACCAGAACCCCACTTCCTTTAGCCAGGACCCCACTTCCTTTAGCCAGGACCCCACGTCCTTTAGCCAGGACCCCACTTCCTTTAGCCAGGACCCCACTTCCTTTAGTCAGGACCCCACTTCCTTTAACCAGAACCCCACTTCCTTTAGCCAGGACCCCACTTCCTTTAACCAGAACCCCACTTCCTTTAGCCAGGACCCCACTTCCTTTAGCCAGGACCCCACTTCCTTTAGCCAGGACCCCACTTCCTTTAGCCAGGACCCCACGTCCTTTAGCCAGGACCCCACTTCCTTTAACCAGGACCCCACTTCCTTTAGCCAGGACCCCACTTCCTTTAACCAGGACCCCACTTCCTTTAACCAGGACCCCACTTCCTTTAGCCAGGACCCCACTTCCTTTAACCAGGACCCCACTTCCTTTAGCCAGGACCCCACTTCCTTTAGCCAGGACCCCACTTCCTTTAGCCAGGACCCCACTTCCTTTAACCAGGACCCCACTTCCTTTAGCCAGGACCCCACTTCCTTTAGCCAGGACCCCACTTCCTTTAACCAGGACCCCACTTCCTTTAGCCAGGACCCCACTTCCTTTAACCAGGACCCCACTTCCTTTAACCAGGACCCCACTTCCTTTAGTCAGGACCCCACTTCCTTTAACCAGCACCCCACTTCCTTTAGCCAGGACCCCACTTCCTTTAACCAGGACCCCACTTCCTTTAACCAGGACCCCACTTCCTTTAGCCAGGACCCCACTTCCTTTAGCCAGGACCCCACTTCCTTTAGCCAGGACCCCACTTCCTTTAGCCAGGACCCCACTTCCTTTAACCAGGACCCCACTTCCTTTAACCAGGACCCCACTTCCTTTAGCCAGGACCCCACTTCCTTTAACCAGGACCCCACTTCCTTTAACCAGGACCCCACTTCCTTTAACCAGGACCCCACTTCCTTTAACCAGGACCCCACTTCCTTTAGCCAGGACCCCACTTCCTTTAACCAGGACCCCACTTCCTTTAGCCAGGACCCCACTTCCTTTAGCCAGGACCCCACTTCCTTTAACCAGGACCCCACTTCCTTTAGCCAGGACCCCACTTCCTTTAACCAGGACCCCACTTCCTTTAACCAGGACCCCCTCTTTCAGGATCTTTCTGGTGGCTCAGAGTGTTCTTCTTCTTTGTCATTAACTAGTGGTTAATGTTCACTCTGTTCTCTCCAGGTAGTTGATTTATCACTAAGATCAGGAGCTAGTATAGCTAGTTGTACAATAACTAGTACTAGGAGCTAGTATAACTACTACTAGTATATTAACTAGTACTTTGTGTTCCAGGTACTACCCCTATCACTACGCCCCCTTCCTGTCTGACATCAGGAACATTGCTGAGCTGAGGTTGACCTTTGACCTGGGCCGACCCTTCATGCCCTTCCAGCAGCTGCTAGCTGTCCTCCCTGCAGCTAGCAAAGACCTGCTACCCCAGAGCTACAGGGTAACTCTCTCTCACACACACACGCACGCACACACGCACGCGCGCGCGCACACACACACACACACACACACACACACACACACACACACACACACACACACACACACACACACACACACACACACACACACACACACACACACACACACACACACACACACACACACACACACACACACACACACACACTAACAGAGTGTTGTCTCCTAGCACCTGATGACCAGTGACAGTTGATCCATCATCCAGTACTAACAGTGTTGTCTCCTAGCACCTGATGACCAGTGACAGTTCATCCATCATCCAGTACTAACAGTGTTGTCTCCTAGCACCTGATGACCAGTGACAGTTGATCCATCATCCAGTACTAACAGTGTTGTCTCCTAGCACCTGATGACCAGTGACAGTTCATCCATCATCCAGTACTACCCTGTGGACTTCAAGACGGACCTGAACGGGAAGCAGCAGGAGTGGGAGGCTGTGGTGCTTATCCCCTTCATAGATGAGGTGCAAACACTTCAGACCTTTTCCAGTCTGTTTGTCTTGCTTAGTCCGTTGACAGTCTGTTGACAGTCTGTTTAGTGTGTTGACAGTCTGTTTAGTGTGTTGACAGTCTGTTTAGTCTGTTGACAGTCTGTTTAGTCTGTTGACAGTCTGTTTAGACTGTTGACAGTCTGTTTAGTGTGTTGACAGTCTGTTTAGTGTGTTGACAGTCTGTTTAGTCTGTTTAGTGTGTTGACAGTCTGTTTAGTGTGTTGATGCTGTGTGTGTGTTGTGTGTGTTGATGCTGTGTGTGTGTGTTTACAGTGTTTAGTGTGTTGATGCTCTGTGTGTGTTGATGCTGTGTGTGTGTGTTTACAGTGTTTAGTGTGTTGATGCTGTGTGTGTGTTTAGTGTGTTGATGCTCTGTGTGTGTTGATGCTGTGTGTGTTGTGTGTGTTGATGCTGTGTGTGTGTTTAGTGTGTTGATGCTGTGTGTGTGTTGTGTGTGTTGATGCTGTGTGTGTGTTGTGTGTGTTGATGCTTTGTGTGTGTGTGTTTACAGTGTTTAGTGTGTTGATGCTGTGTGTGTGTTGTGTGTGTTGATGCTGTGTGTGTGTTGTGTGTGTTGATGCTGTGTGTGTGTGTGTGTGTGTTTACAGGGTTTAGTGTGTTGATGCTGTGTGTGTGTTTAGTGTGTTGATGCTCTGTGTGTGTTGATGCTCTGTGTGTGTTGATGCTGTGTGTGTGTTGTGTGTGTTGATGCTGTGTGTGTGTTTAGTGTGTTGATGCTGTGTGTGTGTTGTGTGTGTTGATGCTGTGTGTGTGTTGTGTGTGTTGATGCTCTGTGTGTGTGTGTGTTTACAGTGTTTAGTGTGTTGATGCTGTGTGTGTGTTTAGTGTGTTGATGCTGTGTGTGTGTTGATGTGTATGTTTCAGAGGTGTTTGCTGGCAGCGATGGAGCCATGCAACGAGCGTCTGACTAAAGCAGAGGCAGCCAGGAACAAACACACAGAGTGTATGGTTTACAGCTATGACCCGGACATGGACTCCACCTACCCCTCTCCACTGCCCCTGCTCTTCCCCAACATCACCCACTGCCATGTCAGGTAGGCTGTGTGTGTGTTTAATGTGTGTGTGTTCAACGCCTCTGTGTGTGTGTTCAACGCCTCTGTGTGTTTAATGTGTGTGTGTTTATCGGCTCTGTGTGTTTAATGTGTGTGTGTTTAACGGCTCTGTGTGTGTGTGTTTAATGTGTGTGTGTTCAACGCCTCTGTGTGTTTAATGTGTGTGTGTTTAACGGCTCTGTGTGTTTAATGTGTGTGTGTTTAACGGCTCTGTGTGTGTGTGTTTAATGTGTGTGTGTTCAACGCCTCTGTGTGTTTAATGTGTGTGTGTTTAACGGCTCTGTGTGTGTTTAATGTGTGTGTGTTTATCGGCTCTGTGTGTGTGTTTAATGTGTGTGTGTTTATCGGGGTTGCTAGGCAGACTCCCGTGCCACTGGACGCCTGGCATGTCTCTGTGGCCCACGTGGGAAGACCCATCGACCGCTCTGTGCTCTACTACTGTGGCTTTCCCACCCTGCAGCACATCAAACACAAGGTACACTACTGGTTTACTACTGGTTTACTACTGGTGTAGCTCTACTACTGTGGCTTCCCCACCCTGCAGCACATCAAACACAAGGTACACTACTGGTTTACTACTGCTTTACTACTGGTGTAGCTCTACTACTGTGGCTTCCCCACCCTGCAGCACATCAAACACAAGGTACACTACTGGTTTACTACTGGTTTACTACTGGTGTAGCTCTACTACTGTGGCTTCCCCACCCTGCAGCACATCAAACACAAGGTACACTACTGGTTTACTACTGCTTTACTACTGGTGTAGCTCTACTACTGTGGCTTCCCCACCCTGCAGCACATCAAACACAAGGTACACTACTGGTTTACTACTGGTTTACTACTGGTGTAGCTCTACTACTGTGGCTTCCCCACCCTGCAGCACATCAAACACAAGGTACACTACTGGTTTACTACTGGTTTACTACTGGTGTAGCTCTACTACTGTGGCTTCCCCACCCTGCAGCACATCAAACACAAGGTACACTACTGGTTTACTACTGGTTTACTACTGGTGTAGCTCTACTACTGTGGCTTCCCCACCCTGCAGCACATCAAACACAAGGTACACTACTGGTTTACTACTGGTGTAGCTCTACTACTGTGGCTTCCCCACCCTGCAGCACATCCAACACAAGGTACACTACTGGTTTACTACTGGGGAGGGACTGGTGTAGTTCTGAAATACAACTGTTTACTACTGGTATATTACTGGTATACCACTGGTATATTACTGGTATACTACTGGTATACTACTCAGGACTCCCCCAGGATTCTGTGACATGGTGGTGCAGTCACAGGGTAGGGCAAACAAACCTAGGGCAAAATAGATCAACAAGCTCAACCTGCTGAGATCAGGCTGGAATAACTAGGGCTAATAGATCAACAAGCTCAACCTGCTGAGATCAGGCTGGAATAACTAGGCCTAATAGATCAACAAGCTCAACCTGCTGAGATCAGGCTGAAATAACTAGGCCTAATAGATCAACAAGCTCAACCTGCTGAGATCAGGCTGGAATAACTAGGGCTAATAGATCAACAAGCTCAACCTGCTGAGATCAGGCTGGAATAACTAGGGCTAATAGATCAACAAGCTCAACCTGCTGAGATCAGGCTGAAATAACTAGGGCTAATAGATCAACAAGCTCAACCTGCTGAGATCAGGCTGGAATAACTAGGGCTAATAGATCAACAAGCTCAACCTGCTGAGATCAGGCTGGAATAACTAGGGCTAATAGATCAACAAGCTCAACCTGCTGAGATCAGGCTGAAATAACTAGGGCTAATAGATCAACAAGCTCAACCTGCTGAGATCAGGCTGAAATAACTAGGGCTAATAGATCAACAAGCTCAACCTGCTGAGATCAGGCTGGAATAACTAGGCCTAATAGATCAACAAGCTCAACCTGCTGAGATCAGGCTGAAATAACTAGGGCTAATAGATCAACAAGCTCAACCTGCTGAGATCAGGCTGAAATAACTAGGGCTAATAGATCAACAAGCTCAACCTGCTGAGATCAGGCTGAAATAACTAGGGCTAATAGATCAACAAGCTCAACCTGCTGAGATCAGGCTGGAATAACTAGGGCTAATAGATCAACAAGCTCAACCTGCTGAGATCAGGCTGAAATAACTAGGGCTAATAGATCAACAAGCTCAACCTGCTGAGATCAGGCTGGAATAACTAGGCCTAATAGATCAACAAGCTCAACCTGCTGAGATCAGGCTGGAATAACTAGGGCTAATAGATCAACAAGCTCAACCTGCTGAGATCAGGCTGGAATAACTAGGCCTAATAGATCAACAAGCTCAACCTGCTGAGATCAGGCTGGAATAACTAGGCCTAATAGATCAACAAGCTCAACCTGCTGAGATCAGGCTGGAATAACTAGGCCTAATAGATCAACAAGCTCAACCTGCTGAGATCAGGCTGGAATAACTAGGGCTAATAGATCAACAAGCTCAACCTGCTGAGATCAGGCTGAAATAACTAGGGCTAATAGATCAACAAGCTCAACCTGCTGAGATCAGGCTGAAATAACTAGGGCTAATAGATCAACAAGCTCAACCTGCTGAGATCAGGCTGAAATAACTAGGGCTAATAGATCAACAAGCTCAACCTGCTGAGATCAGGCTGGAATAACTAGGCCTAATAGATCAACAAGCTCAACCTGCTGAGATCAGGCTGGAATAACTAGGCCTAATAGATCAACAAGCTCAACCTGCTGAGATCAGGCTGGAATAACTAGGCCTAATAGATCAACAAGCTCAACCTGCTGAGATCAGGCTGAAATAACTAGGGCTAATAGATCAACAAGCTCAACCTGCTGAGATCAGGCTGGAATAACTAGGGCTAATAGATCAACAAGCTCAACCTGCTGAGATCAGGCTGGAATAACTAGGGCTAATAGATCAACAAGCTCAACCTGCTGAGATCAGGCTGGAATAACTAGGGCTAATCCATTCTTTTCGGGGGCGGGAGGGACAAATGCAGATTGGTGTGTTTTATGTTGAGTGTTAGGCTATATTGTTTTAGAAATAACATTAATTATGAATATAAATAATATTGGAGGCTCCATAGTTTCTGTTTTAATAATCATATGGTTTAATAGACTGTAAGACTTAAAAGACTGAACTTTTACTCCGCTCCAAACTAATTGATGGGTGGACTTAGACCAGAGTGGATGCGAAAGCCACTGACTTCCACAGCACTTACTCGTGATATTGTTAGTTTTGCTTTTAAAGCAAAGGAACATGGTGGCACAGCGCTGCTACTGGGATAGTACTGGTATAGTACTGGTATAGTACTGGTATAGTACTGGTATAGTACTGGTATAGTACTGGTATAGTACTGGAATAGTACTGGTATAGTACTGGTACATGTTGGACTCTCCACCCTTGTTTTAACCTTCCTGTGTGTAGTTCTATAAGAAGAAGAGCGGTGTGATGGTGTTCCAGCAGCCCAGCAGAGGAGAGAACACCATCCTGGAGATCCTGCCCAGCCACCAGGGGGAGCCAGTGAGAGACACACACACGCACACACACACACACACACACACACACACACACACACACACACACACACACACACACACACACACACACACACACACACACACACACACACACACACACACACACACACACACACACACATGCTAGCCTAATTGGCAGAGACACAGAGCAGAGTGTGGACAGGGTTAGAGGATTAGGGTTTAAACAGCTAGAACTTTGCATCATAGTGACCTAGGCTCAGAAGATGGAGGCTCCAAAGAGAGGACTCAGTGTAACCATATCTAGTCTGTATCTTAATACAGAGAGGACTCAGTGTAACCATATCTAGTCTGTATCTTAATACAGAGAGGACTCAGTGTAACCATATCTAGTCTGTATCTCAGAATACAGAGAGGACTCAGTGTAACCATATCTAGTCTGTATCTTAATACAGAGAGGACTCAGTGTAACCATATCTAGTCTGTATCTTAATACAGAGGGGACTCAGTGTAACCATATCTAGTCTGTATCTCAGAATACAGAGAGGACTCAGTGTAACCATATCTAGTCTGTATCTTAATACAGAGAGGACTCAGTGTAACCATATCTAGTCTGTATCTTAATACAGAGAGGACTCAGTGTAACCATATCTAGTCTGTATCTCAGAATACAGAGAGGACTCAGTGTAACCATATCTAGTCTGTATCTTAATACAGAGAGGACTCAGTGTAACCATATCTAGTCTGTATCTTAATACAGAGAGGACTCAGTGTAACCATATCTAGTCTGTATCTTAATACAGAGAGGACTCAGTGTAACCATATCTAGTCTGTGTCTGAAAGACCTAAGCAGCTGATTATGTTTGGAGTTGGCCTATTTGACCACAAGCTCTTGATAATGCTGGGCGGGCATTTAAAGGCGTACACACATCAGTCTGTTTTGGCACTGTGTGCCTGAGACATGATTGAGGATTGCTTTGACACCTTTCTGCTTCAGGTGGGTGGTTTTAGTTGGGTTTCTTGGTAGATTGTGATGCGAGTTGAAGGCCTTGATTCTGTTCCCCCAGCTGTGTGAGGAGGTCGCCGCCCAGGTCTTGGGGAGGGCAGTCTTTGTCAGCTGGCCTCATCTGGAGGAGGCGCGTGTGGTCGCGGTGTCGGACGGAGAGACCAGGTGAGACCAGCAGACCAATCCCTGGCCACGCTCAAGGTTTGATGGATAGTTTATGAATGTAGCAATGTGCACAGGGTTTGTGTGTGCTAAGTATCTTATGGTTTCTATTTAGGTAAGAGGAGTGTATCTGATCGCTCTTCCTTCTGTTGTCCAGGTTCTTCCTGGAGGAGCCCCCTGGGGTCCAGAAGGTCTACGACCGGCCCTCCAGCCCCCCTCCAACCAGAACCTCCCATCTCTCTGACAAGGAACACAAGGACTGGGTGAAGGACGTCCAGGGAAACACCGAGCAGTAAGTCTGGCTACATGGTGGAGACTTCTAGATCCCTAAAGAGGAAGGCATAGTGGTTAACTCTCTAGATCCCTAAAGAGGAAGGCATAGTGGTTAACTCTCTAGATCCCTAAAGAGGAAGGCATAGTGGTTAACTCTCTAGATCCCTAAAGAGGAAGGCATAGTGGTTAACTCTCTCTAGATCCCTAAAGAGGAAGGTATAGTGGTTAACTCTCTCTAGATCCCTAAAGAGGAAGGCATAGTGGTTAACTCTCTAGATCCCTAAAGAGGAAGGCATAGTGGTTAACTCTCTAGATCCCTAAAGAGGAAGGCATAGTGGTTAACTCTCTCTAGATCTCTAAAGAGGAAGGCATAGTGGTTAACTCTCTAGATCCCTAAAGAGGAAGGCATAGTGGTTAACTCTCTCTAGATCCCTAAAGAGGAAGGCATAGTGGTTAACTCTCTCTAGATCCCTAAAGAGGAAGGTATAGTGGTTAACTCTCTCTAGATCCCTAAAGAGGAAGGTATAGTGGTTAACTCTCTAGATCCCTAAAGAGGAAGGCATAGTGGTTAACTCTCTAGATCCCTAAAGAGGAAGGCATAGTGGTTAACTCTCTCTAGATCCCTAAAGAGGAAGGCATAGTGGTTAACTCTCTCTAGATCTCTAAAGAGGAAGGCGTAGTGGTTAACTCTCTAGATCCCTAAAGAGGAAGGCATAGTGGTTAACTCTCTCTAGATCCCTAAAGAGGAAGGCATAGTGGTTAACTCTCTAGATCCCTAAAGAGGAAGGCATAGTGGTTAACTCTCTAGATCCCTAAAGAGGAAGGCATAGTGGTTAACTCTCTCTAGATCCCTAAAGAGGAAGGCATAGTGGTTAACACTCTCTAGATCCCTAAAGAGGAAGGCATAGTGGTTAACTCTCTCTAGATCCCTAAAGAGGAAGGCATAGTGGTTAACTCTCTCTAGATCCCTAAAGAGGAAGGCATAGTGGTTAACTCTCTAGATCCCTAAAGGGGAAGGTATAGTGGTTAACTCTCTCTAGATCCCTAAAGAGGAAGGTATAGTGGTTAACTCTCTAGATCCCTAAAGAGGAAGGCATAGTGGTTAACTCTCTCTAGATCCCTAAAGAGGGAGGCATAGTGGTTAACTCTCTCTAGATCCCTAAAGAGGAAGGCATAGTGGTTAACTCTCTAGAGCCCTAAAGAGGAAGGCATAGTGGTTAACTCTCTCTAGATCCCTAAAGAGGAAGGCATAGTGGTTAACTCTCTCTAGATCTCTAAAGAGGAAGGCATAGTGGTTAACTCTCTCTAGATCCCTAAAGAGGAAGGCATAGTGGTTAACTCTCTCTAGATCCCTAAAGAGGAAGGCATAGTGGTTAACTCTCTAGATCCCTAAAGAGGAAGGTATAGTGGTTAACTCTCTCTAGATCCCTAAAGAGGAAGGCATAGTGGTTAACTCTCTAGATCCCTAAAGAGGAAGGCATAGTGGTTAACTCTCTAGATCCCTAAAGAGGAAGGTATAGTGGTTAACTCTCTCTAGATCTCTAAAGAGGAAGGTATAGTGGTTAACTCTCTCTAGATCCCTAAAGAGGAAGGTATAGTGGTTAACTCTCTCTCTCTAGTTTCCTAAAGAGGAAGGGATAATGGCGAAGTCTCTCTGTCTAGTTTCCTAAAGAGGAAGGGATAATGGTGACCTCTCCCTCCCTCTAGTTTCCTAAAGAGGAAGGGATAATGGTGACCTCTCCCTCCCTCTAGTTTCCTAAAGAGGAAGGGATAATGGTGACCTCTCCCTCCCTCTAGTTTCCTAAAGAGGAAGGGATAATGGTGAAGTCTCTCTCTCTAGTTTCCTAAAGAGGAAGGGATAATGGCGAAGTCTCTCTGTCTAGTTTCCTAAAGAGGAAGGGATAATGGTGACCTCTCCCTCCCTCTAGTTTCCTAAAGAGGAAGGGGATCGTGGTGAAGGAGACAGCGGTATTAGTGTACGTCCAGCAGCTGACAGGAAGGAAGTACGTTCCCCTCTCCAACGGGTCTGTCGTCCTGGAGAAACAGTGGTCTAGACAGGTCCTGCCCTTCCCCTACCAGACTGTGGTCCAGGTACACACTATACTACACACTACACACTACACACTACCCTACCAGACCGTGGTCCAGGTACACACTACACACTACACACTACACACTACACACTACCCTACCAGACTGTGGTCCAGGTACACACTATACTACACACTACACACTACACACTACACACTACCCTACCAGACCGTGGTCCAGGTACACACTACACACTACACACTACACACTACCCTACCAGACTGTGGTCCAGGTACACACTATACTACACACTACACACTACACACTACCCTACCAGACTGTGGTCCAGGTACACACTATACTACACACTACACACTACACACTACCCTACCAGACCGTGGTCCAGGTACACACTATACTACACACTACACACTACACACTACCCTACCAGACTGTGGTCCAGGTACACACTATACTACACACTACACACTACCCTACCAGACAACAATTATGTGCAAACACAATCACATATATTCATCAGCCATTAAATGTTGCTCTGTCTCTCTGTCTCTCTCTGTGTCTGTCTCTCTGTCTCTCTCTGTGTCTGTCTCTCTGTCTCTCTATGTCTCTCTCTCTGTCTCTCTATGTGCTGTGTGTGTGTGTGTGTGTGTGTGTGTCTCTCTGTCTCTCTATGTGCTGTGTGTGTGTGTGTGTGTCTCTCTCTCTGTCTCTCTATGTGCTGTGTGTGTGTGTGTGTCTCTCTCTCTGTCTCTCTATGTGCTGTGTGTGTGTGTGTGTGTCTCTCTCTCTGTCTCTCTATGTGCTGTGTGTGTGTGTGTGTGTGTGTGTGTGTGTGTGTGTGTGTCAGGACATAGAGGCGTTTGATTCGTCTCATGCCCGCTTCAGGACGCTGGAGGAGCTGTTCCCCCCGTCCACCAGTGTGTTCATGGTGGGACACCCCTACTACGGAGCCATGGGAGAGGTACCCGCCCTGCTCACCACTTCATACAGACACATGGCTCTGCTGTTGGCCCGGGCTCACAGCCCATTTCTGATTGGTCCACAGGTGCTGGACTCCAGTGATGTCATCAAAGAGGGCCGGGTGCGAGTCGTCTTCAACGTTCCGCAAGAACCGCAACTAGAGGCGCTGATCCACAACCAGCATGTAAACACACACACACCCCGCAACTACTGTGCTATGCTAACCTGTGTGTGTGTGCTATGCTAACCTGTGTGTGTGTGTGTGTGTGTGTGTGTGTGTGTGTGTGTGTGTGTGTGTGTGTGTGTGTGTGTGTGTGTGTGTGTGTGTGTGTGTGTGTGTGTGTGTGTGTGTGTGTGTGTGTGTGTGTGTAGAAGTTCTCAGTGCGCTACAGTCCCGGCTACATCCTGGCGTCTCGTCTGGGCGTCACCAGCTACCTCGTCTCACGCTTCTCAGGGAGCATTTTCATTGGCCGAGGATCCAAGAGGAAGTAAGCCCCGCCCCCTAACTCCCATATAGGGAAATGCTCATCTGCTACTATGGTCCTTGCACACCACCCAACCCCACCCGACACAGCACCACCCATCCAAGCAACACAACCCCACCCGACACAACACCACCCAACCCCACCCAACACAGCACCACCCAACCAAGCAACACAACCCCACCCGACACAGCACCACCCAACCAAGCAACACAACCCCACCCGACACAACACCACCCAACCAAGCAACACAACCCCACCCGACACAGCACCACCCAACCAAGCAACACAACCCCACCCGACACAGCACCACCCAACCAAGCAACACAACCCCACCCGACACAGCACCACCCAACCAAGCAACACAACCCCACCTGACACAGCACCACCCAACCAAGCAACACAACCCCACCCGACACAACACCACCCAACCAAGCAACACAACCCCACCCGACACAGCACCACCCAACCAAGCAACACAACCCCACCCGACACAACACCACCCAACCAAGCAACACAACACCACCCAACCAAGCAACACAACACCACCCACCCAACACAACACAACACCACCCAAACAAGCAACACAACACCACCCAACCAAGCAACACAACACCACCCACCCAACACCACCCAACCAAGCAACACAACACCATCCAACCAACACAACCCAACACCAACCAACACCACGTAGATGTATGTGTAGTTACCTGTCTACCTGTCTGTCTACCTGTCTGTCTGCCCGTGTGGGGAGCAGAGGCTACATGTATATAGTAACCTGTCTGTCTGTCTACCTGTCTGTCTGCCCGTGTGGGGAGCAGAAGCTACATGTATATAGTAACCTGTCTGTCTGTCTGTCTGCCCGTGTGGGGAGCAGAAGCTACATGTATATAGTAACCTGTCTGTCTACCTGTCTGTCTGCCCGTGTGGGGAGCAGAAGCTACATGTATATAGTAACCTGTCTGTCTGTCTGTCTGCCCGTGTGGGGAGCAGAAGCTACATGTATATAGTAACCTGTCTGTCTGCCTGTCTGTCTACCTGTCTGTCTGCCCGTGTGGGGAGCAGAAGCTACATGTATATAGTAACCTGTCTGTCTACCTGTCTGTCTGCCCGTGTGGGGAGCAGAAGCTACATGTATATAGTAACCTGTCTACCTGTCTGTCTGCCCGTGTGGGGAGCAGAAGCTACATGTATATAGTAACCTGTCTACCTGTCTGTCTGTCTGCCCGTGTGGGGAGCAGAAGCTACATGTATATAGTAACCTGTCTGTCTACCTGTCTGTCTACCTGTCTGTCTGCCCGTGTGGGGAGCAGAAGCTACATGTATATAGTAACCTGTCTACCTGTCTGTCTGCCTGCCCGTGTGGGGAGCAGAAGCTACATGTATATAGTAACCTGTCTGTCTGTCTACCTGTCTGTCTGCCCGTGTGGGGAGCAGAAGCTACATGTATATAGTAACCTGTCTACCTGTCTGTCTGCCCGTGTGGGGAGCAGAAGCTACATGTATATAGTAACCTGTCTGTCTGTCTGTCTGTCTGCCCGTGTGGGGAGCAGAAGCTACATGTATATAGTAACCTGTCTACCTGTCTGTCTGCCTGTCTGTCAGCCCGTGTGGGGAGCAGAAGCTACATGTATATAGTAACCTGTCTACCTGTCTGTCTGCCTGTCTGCCTGCCCGTGTGGGGAGCAGAAGCTACATGTATATAGTAACCTGTCTGTCTGTCTACCTGTCTGTCTGCCCGTGTGGGGAGCAGAAGCTACATGTATATAGTAACCTGTCTACCTGTCTGTCTGCCCGTGTGGGGAGCAGAAGCTACATGTATATAGTAACCTGTCTGTCTGCCTGTCTGTCAGCCCGTGTGGGGAGCAGAAGCTACATGTATATAGTAACCTGTCTACCTGTCTGTCTACCTGTCTGTCTGCCCGTGTGGGGAGCAGAAGCTACATGTATATAGTAACCTGTCTGTCTGTCTGTCTGCCCGTGTGGGGAGCAGAAGCTACATGTATATAGTAACCTGTCTGTCTGCCTGTCTGTCAGCCCGTGTGGGGAGCAGAAGCTACATGTATATAGTAACCTGTCTACCTGTCTGTCTGCCTGTCTGTCAGCCCGTGTGGGGAGCAGAAGCTACATGTATATAGTAACCTGTCTGTCTGCCTGTCTGTCAGCCCGTGTGGGGAGCAGAAGCTACATGTATATAGTAACCTGTCTACCTGTCTGTCTACCTGTCTGTCAGCCCGTGTGGGGAGCAGAAGGCCAACGTGGGACTGAACCTGAAGTTCAATAAGAAGAACGAGGAGGTGCCTGGCTACACCAGGAGGACAGAGAAGGAGTGGCTGTACTCCTCTGCTGTGGAGGACCTGCTGGCTGAGTACCTGGACAGGTACCTGTCTCACTGCTTCTGATTGGACCGCTGTTGAGTTAGGATGTTGTTGACCGTGTGTGTGTGTGTGTGTGTGTGTGTGTGTGTGTGTGTGTGTGTGTGTGTGTGTGTGTGTGTGTGTGTGTGTGTGTGTGTGTGTGTGTGTGTGTGTGTGTGTGTGTGTGTGTGTAGGTTCTCGGAGGTGTTTGACCATGTGTGTGTGTGTGTGTGTGTGTGTAGGTTCTCGGAGGTGTTTGACCTGGTCTCCAGGAACAGTCATGATGATGTGTTCTATGAAGATGACATCTGGCCTGCAGAGGACCACAACGGGTAACACACACACACACACACACACACACACTTAAATGTTAGTGCTAACTACTGCAGTAGCTAATGTTATTAATGGTTAATTCTATACCCGGGAGCTACAGCGAGCATGAATGCGTAGTTGTGGCTGTATTTTGACGACATGAAGTAACCAGGAGGGGCATAGTCAGCAGGGTTAGGGTTGAGCTATATAACTACACTTATTTCATTGGATATGAAATGGGGGTGTCACATGATGCACCCCCGCCTACACCCTGCGGTGTAGCCGGACTACAGGGCATTTCCCCCCTGCAATATGCAACTACAACTACTAATGTATACATTATTTAATCAATTGAAATACCAACAGGCCTACTTTCTTGGAAAACCCAGTCCAAGTCTAAAAGTAGAGTGCGTCTGCTGGGCGTCAGTCTCTCATGGATCACCTCGTTTCCTGTTAGGGTACAGTGTTACCTTCAAATGAATCCCACTGCAATCACTGCTGTGACTTGATTCTTTGAATATCAAGCCATGCAATCTGTGAGGATCTCAGGGGTCTGACCGGTGGGGCCCCGGGGGTGGGGTGGGGCCCCGGGGGTGGGGTGGGGCCCCGGGGGTGGGGTGGGGCCCCGGGGGTGGGGTGGGGCCCCGGGGGTGGGGCCCCGGGGGTGGGGTGGGGCCCCGGGGGTGGGGTGGGGCCCCGGGGGTGGGGTGGGGCCCCGGGGGTGGGGCCCCGGGGGTGGGGTGGGGTTAGGGTTAGGGTTAGAACCAGCCCAAAGGGAACCAGAACCAGCCCCAGAACTGGTAAGAACCTAGCCCCAGAACCAGCCCCCGGGGGTGGGGTGGGGCCCCGGGGGTGGGGTGGGGCCCCGGGGGTGGGGCCCCGGGGGTGGGGTGGGGCCCCGGGGGTGGGGTGGGGCCCCGGGGGTGGGGCCCCGGGGGGTGTCAGATGCTGCTCACAGCGCTCCATGCATTCTCAGGGGGAAACTAAGAGGGAACATTGCTTGTGGCTCCTCCCCCAGGGCTCAGAAGGTGTCTGAGATCACTTCCTGGTTGAGGGAGCATCCTGTGAGCCTGGTGGGACGCACGTCATGTGACCTCCAGGTGCTGGACGGGAACATTGTGGAGAAGATAGAGGAGCAGGTGGAGAGAGCAAAGGTACACTCAGTCACTACCTTACTACCTCACTCAGTCACTACCTCACTCACTCACTACCTCACTCAGTCACTCAGTCACTACCTCACTCACTAACTACCTCACTCACTCACTACCTCACTCAGTCACTACCTCACTCAGTCACTACCTCACTCAGTCACTACCTCACTCAGTACCTCACTTACTCACTACCTCACTCACTACCTCACTTACTCACTACCTCACTCACTACCTCACTTACTCACTACCTCACTCACTACCTCACTTACTCACTACCTCACTCACTACCTCACTCACTACCTCACTCACTACCTCAGTCACTACCTCACTCACTCACTACCTCACTCACTCACTACCTCACTCAGTCACTACCTCACTCAGTACCTCACTTACTCACTACCTCACTCACTACCTCACTCACTACCTCACTCACTACCTCACTTACTCACTACCTCACTTACTCACTACCTCACTCACTACCTCACTCACTACCTCAGTCACTACCTCACTCACTCACTACCTCACTTACTCACTACCTCACTCACTACCTCACTTACTCACTACCTCACTCACTACCTCACTCACTACCTCACTTACTCACTACCTCACTCACTCACTACCTCACTCACTACCTCACTCACTACCTCACTTACTCACTACCTCACTCACTCACTACCTCACTCACTACCTCACTTACTCACTACCTCACTCACTACCTCACTCACTCACTACCTCACTTACTCACTACCTCACTCACTACCTCACTCAGTCACTACCTCACTCAGTACCTCACTTACTCACTACCTCACTCACTACCTCACTCACTACCTCACTCACTACCTCACTTACTCACTACCTCACTTACTCACTACCTCACTCACTACCTCACTCACTACCTCAGTCACTACCTCACTCACTCACTACCTCACTTACTCACTACCTCACTCACTACCTCACTTACTCACTACCTCACTCACTACCTCACTCACTACCTCACTCACTACCTCACTTACTCACTACCTCACTCACTCACTACTCACTACCTCACTCACTACCTCACTTACTCACTACCTCACTCACTCACTACCTCACTCACTACCTCACTCACTACCTCACTTACTCACTACCTCACTCACTCACTACCTCACTCACTACCTCACTTACTCACTACCTCACTCACTACCTCACTCACTCACTACCTCACTTACTCACTACCTCACTTACTCACTACCTCACTCACTACCTCACTTACTCACTACCTCACTCACTCACTACCTCACTCACTACCTCACTTACTCACTACCTCACTCACTCACTACCTCACTCACTACCTCACTCACTCACTACCTCACTCACTACCTCACTTACTCACTACCTCACTCACTACCTCACTTACTCACTACCTCACTCACTCACTACCTCACTCACTACCTCACACTCAGAACATTCAGTTTGTATATTTACTTGTTCACTTGGACCGTCTGTCTGTCTGTCTGTCTCTCTCTCTCCAGACTAAGAAGAGCAGTAAGAAGGTCCGTGTGACTGTGAGACCTCATCTTCTTTTCAGGGTGAGTCTCTACACCTTCTCTAGACCCCCTAAGACCCCCTGGTCCCTCTAGACCCCCTAGGACCCCCTGGTCCCTCTAGACCCCCTAGGATCCTCTGGTCCCTCTAGACCCCCTAGTCCCTCTAGACCCCCTGGTCCCTCTAGACCCCCTAGGATCCTCTGGTCCCTCTAGACCCCCTAGGATCCTCTGGTCCCTCTAGACCCCCTAGTCCCTCTAGACCCCCTAGTCCCTCTAGACCCCCTGGTCCCTCTACACCCCCTAGGATCCTCTGGTCCCTCTAGACCCCCTAGGATCCTCTGGTCCCTCTAGACCCCCTAGGATCCTCTGGTCCCTCTAGACCCCCTAGGATCCTCTGGTCCCTCTAGACCCCCTAGGATCCTCTGGTCCCTCTAGACCCCCTAGTCCCTCTAGACCCCCTAGTCCCTCTAGACCCCCTGGTCCCTCTACACCCCCTAGGATCCTCTGGTCCCTCTAGACCCCCTAGGATCCTCTGGTCCCTCTAGACCCCCTAGGATCCTCTGGTCCCTCTAGACCTCCTAGGATCCTCTGGTCCCTCTAGACCCCCTAGGATCCTCTGGTCCCTCTAGACCCCCTAGGATCCTCTGGTCCCTCTAGACCCCCTAGGATCCTCTGGTCCCCCTAAGACCCCCTAGGATCCTCTGGTCCCTCTAGACCCCCTAGGACCCTCTGGTCCCTCTAGACCCCCTGGTCCCTCTACACCCCCTGGTCCCTCTGGGACCCCCTGGTCTGTCTTAGACCCCCTGGGACCCCCTGGTCTGTCTTAGACCCACTGGTCCCTCTAGACCTGAGACTCAGTTGTTTGCGATCCTTTCTGGTGTACTTGTATGTAAAGAACAGTGTCTGTTTCAGCCCATGGAGCAGCACATGGGGGTGGTGCCTGACCCGGATGCAGAGTTCCAGCTGTTTGACCGGGTGGTCAACATCAGAGACAGCTTCACCGTCCCCCTGGGCCTCAGAGGCACTGTGGTGGGCATACAGGGAGGTAGGTCCCCTCCCACTAAGCCAACACACCTGGAGTCCTCACACTAACCAACACACCTGGAGTCCTCACACTAACCAACACACCTGGAGTCCTCACACTAACCAACACACCTGGAGTCCTCACACTAACCAACACACCTGGAGTCCTCACACTAACCAACACACCTGGAGTCCTCACACTAACCAACACACCTGGAGTCCTCACACTAACCAACACACCTGGAGTCCTCACACTAAGCCAACACACCTGGAGTCCTCACACTAACCAACACACCTGGAGTCCTCACACTAACCAACACACCTGGAGTCCTCACACTAACCAACACACCTGGAGTCCTCACACTAACCAACACACCTGGAGTCCTCACACTAAGCCAACACACCTGGAGTCCTCACACTAACCAACACACCTGGAGTCCTCACACTAGCCAACACACCTGGAGTCCTCACACTAACCAACACACCTGGAGTCCTCACACTAACCAACACACCTGGAGTCCTCACACTAACCAACACACCTGGAGTCCTCACACTAACCACCACATAGTTACTCCTGCAATATGCATTCAAATATATGCATATTGCAAATATAGATATGCATCACTACACACATGCCTTATGTCTGTTTGTGTGTGTCTGTTTGTGTGTTTGTAGCTGCTAGGGAACCAGAGGTTCTTTATGAGGTGGTGTTTGATGAAGAGTTTGTTGGAGGACTCACCATCAGGTAATCTCTCTGTCTGTCTGTCTGTCTGTCTGTCTGTCTGTCTGTCTGTCTGTCTGTCTGTCTGTCTGTCTGTCTGTCTGTCTGTCTGTCTGTCTGTCTGTCGATGTATACTGAGTATTGTTGTGTGTGTGAACCCAGGTGCACTATGGGCCGTGGCTACCGCCTCCCCTCCTGTGCTCTGATCAACCTGTCCCATGGAAGCCGTGCAGAGAACGGAGGTCACAAACTCACCGCCATCGTCAAGCCTCAGCCCTCGTCCCATCGCCAGGCCAGCCTCCCCCACTCGTCCAGACCTTCCTTCACTCCCACTCAGGTAGCACCCACCTTACACACTCAGGTAGCACCCACCTTACACACTCAGGTAGCACCCACCTTACCCACTCAGGTAGCACCCACCTTACACACTCAGGTAGCACCCACCTTACACACTCAGGTAGCACCCACCTTACACACTCAGGTAGCACCCACCTTACCCACTCAGGTAGCACCCACCTTACACACTCAGGTAGCACCCACCTTACACACTCAGGTAGCACCCACCTTACACACTCAGGTAGCACCCACCTTACACACTCAGGTAGCACCCACCTTACACACTCAGGTAGCACCCACCTTACACACTCAGGTAGCACCCACCTTACACACTCAGGTAGCACCCACCTTACACACTCAGGTAGCACCCCACCTTACACACTCAGGTAGCACCCACCTTACACACTCAGGTAGCACCCACCTTACCCACTCAGGTAGCACCCACCTTACACACTCAGGTAGCACCCACCTTACACACTCAGTCCCATAGTCACCCACTCAGTCCCATAGTCACCCACTCAGTCCCATAGTCACCCACTCAGTCCCATAGTCACCCACTCAGTCCCATAGTCACCCACTCAGTCCCATAGTCACCCCACCTCAGTCCCATAGTCACCCACTCAGTCCCATAGTCACCCACTCAGTCCCATAGTCACCCACTCAGTCCCATAGTCACCCACTCAGTCCCATAGTCACCCACTCAGTCCCATAGTCACCCACTCAGTCCCATAGTCACCCACTCAGTCCCATAGTCACCCACTCAGTCCCATAGTCACCCACTCAGTCCCATAGTCACCCACTCAGTCCCATAGTCACCCACTCATCCTCATGCTGATGACCCATGATCCCGTCTGCAGAACAACCACAAGCAGCCCGGAGGGGTGAGGACAGACCCCCAGGGAGGCAGGAAGCAAAACACCAAGGTAACCCTGACCCTAACCAGAATGTCAAGGTAGCCCTGACCCTAACCTTGACCTTTAACCCGGACCCTAAGCAGCAGCTAACTATTGGTTTGTAGTCAATCAGCCATTGATTTTTGTTTTTCCTCGTCCTCCAGGTAAAAGAGGAGTTTAGCAATGCCTGGCAGACCGTGAAGAACGCTGGACCTCCTCAGAAACCACCAGGACACTGGCAAAGCTCTGTACGAACACTGTGTTCTGGACTATACTAAACACTATACTACCCTGTACACACTACCATGTACTCACTAGCCTGTACTCACTACCCTATACTACCCTGTACTCACTACCCTGTACTACCCTGTACTACCATGTACACACTACCCTATACTACCCTGTACTACCATGTACACACTACCCTATACTACATGTAAATACTATCCTATACTACCATGTACTCACTACCCTATACTACCCTGTACACACTACCATGTACTCACTACCCTGTACTACCATGTACATACTATCCTATACTACCCTGTACTATACACACACTTTCTTATAGTAGATACACACTATACTAAATACACACTATCCTATACTATGTACACACACTATACTGTACTATATACACTTTACTCACTAGATACACACTATACTACGCTATATACACACTATACTGTACTATATACACTTTACTCACTAGATACACACTATACTGTACTATTTACACACTATACTGTACTATGTACACACTATACTATGCTATATACACACTATACTGTACTATATACACTTTACTCACTAGATACACACTATACTGTACTATATACACACTATACTGTACTATATACACACTACTGTACTATGTACACACTATACTACGATATATACACACTATACTCACTATATACACTATACTATGCTATATACACTATATTGTACTATACTATTTACACACTATACTACGCTATATACATACTAGTATACTGTGTATCTACCTGCTATGTATGTTTCATTAATACATTTATTTTTCTCTCTAGGAAGGAAATATTCAACAGAATAAACCCCAGCAACATGCTTCTGCTAACAAGACAGTAAGACACACACACACACCTAACAAGACAGTAAGACACAGTCACACACCTAACAAGACAGTAAGACACACTCACACACCTAACAAGACAGTAAGACACACTCACACACCTAACAAGACAGTAAGACACACTCACACACCTAACAAGACAGTAAGACACAGTCTCACACCTAACAAGACAGTAAGACACACTCACACACCTAACAAGACAGTAAGACACAGTCTCACACCTAACAAGACAGTAAGACACACTCACACACCTAACAAGACAGTAAGACACAGTCTCACACCTAACAAGACAGTAAGACACAGTGTGACTGTGTCTTACTGTCTTGTTAGGTGTACTGCCTTAAAAATGTCCTTTTACATTGAATGCTATATATTTTTCCAAGTCAATAAAATAATTACAAATCATGGATCGACTTTTTAAGGCTCTAGCCTGCCAATAAATCAGTTTAACAAATCGCAATCTGGTATTTTTGTCATAGTCACGTGGTCAATTTGCATCCCTCACGGCCCTCTTACTGCGTCCATGGTGGTGAACCTGATTCACCTGTACGTATCATGGTGGTGAACTTGATTCACCTGTACGTATCATGGTGGTGAACTTGATTCACCTGTACGTATCATGGTGGTGAACTTGATTCACCTGTACGTATCGTGGTGGTGAACTTGATTCACCTGTACGTATCGTGGTGGTGAACTTGATTCACCTGTACGTATCATGGTGGTGAACTTGATTCACCTGTACGTATCATGGTGGTGAACTTGATTCACCTGTACGTATCATGGTGGTGAACTTGATTCACCTGTACGTATCATGGTGGTGAACTTGATTCACCTGTACGTATCGTGGTGGTGAACTTGATTCACCTGTACATATCATGGTGGTGAACTTGATTCACCTGTACGTATCATGGTGGTGAACTTGATTCACCTGTACGTATCATGGTGGTGAACTTGATTCACCTGTACGTATCGTGGTGGTGAACTTGATTCACCTGTACGTATCATGGTGGTGAACCTGATTCACCTGTACGTATCATGGTGGTGAACTTGATTCACCTGTACGTATCATGGTGGTGAACTTGATTCACCTGTACGTATCATGGTGGTGAACCTGATTCACCTGTACGTATCATGGTGGTGAACTTCATTCACCTGTACGTATCATGGTGGTGAACTTGATTCACCTGTACGTATCATGGTGGTGAACTTGATTCACCTGTACGTATCTTGGTGGTGAACTTGATTCACCTGTACGTATCTTGTGTTGCAGCTTCCTGGTGGATTCAGACTGTTGAAGAGAAATGAAGATTCCAACCCTCATATCCCTTCAACCATCTCTGCTAGCAAGGTACAAAGCCATGCTAACCTTAGGCTGGCCATAGGTTAACTATGTGCTAACCATATGCTAGCCATGGGCTAACTATGTGCTAACCATATGGTAGCCATGGGCTTACTTTGTGCTAACCATATGCTAGTCATGGGCTTACTATGTGCTTACCATATGCTAGCCATGGGCTAACGTTTTGCTTACTATGTGCTAACCTGTGTTATGCTATCATCTCCTCTCCTCTCTCAGGCTTCCACTGAGTTTGAGGAGCTCATCGCCAACCTCAAGATCTCCCATAGCAACCAGCAGATCTCCCATAGCAACCAGCAGATCTCCTATAGCAACCCGCACGGTCCCGCCCCCCTCCCTCCTCCACAGCAAGCCAGTAACCAATCAGACGGGCCCTTGTCTCCACAGTCATTCGCTATGGTGAGAATATATAACACACTAGAGCTATATCTATAAATATCGATATAATGTAGTAGTAGTAGTACAACTAGTTTTTGCTATGGTGAGAATATGCTCCTTCTGATTGGCTGTAGAAGGGGACCATGGTGCTTAAGGAGATGCTGAAGATTGACAGCCCTAGCCCCGCCCCCTCAGGAGGCCAGCAGCCAACCAGGAGACGGTCTTCTAAGAAGCTAGGTATGCTCTCACTCAACCTCTCACACACACTGTCTCAGTCTGAAGCTCTCGCTCTCACTCACACACACTCTCACTCTCTCTGTCTCCTTTCAGCGGCTCAGATCAACGCCCCTCACGCTGAGTCCCCTGCTGCAGGTCACCAGACCCCGCCCCTCCAGGCCAAGCCCCTCCCCCTGGGAGGCGGGCTGGGTCCTGGGCTGGGCCCTGGGCTGGGTCCTGGGCTGGGCCCTGGGCTGGGTCCTGGGCTGGGCCCTGGGCTGGGCCCTGGGCTGGGTTCTGGGCTGGGCCCTGGGCTGGGTCCTGGGCTGGGCCCTGGGCTGGGTCCTGGGCTGGGCCCTGGGCTGGGCCCTGGGCTGGGTTCTGGGCTGGGTTCTGGGCTGAGTCCTGGGGCCAGTCCTGGGGTGGTGGCTGAGCTCTCCAGGGTCTGCATGGGGCTCGGCATCGGAGCTCCAGAAATCAGCAGCATGCGCACCGGACAGGTAACCCTACTAACCCTAGTACCCTAACCCTACTCATACAATACTATAACACTATTACAATACTATAACACACTATCACAGTACTATAACACTATTACAATACTATAACACTATTACAATACTATAACACTATTACATTACAATACTATAACACACTATCACAATACTATAACACTATTACAATACTATTACATTACAATACTATAACATACTATCACAGTACTATAACACTATTACAATACTATAACACTATTACAATACTATAACACTATTACCTTACAATACTATAACACACTATCACAATACTATAACACTATTACAATACTATAACACTATTACAATACTATAACATACTATCACAGTACTATAACACTATTACAATACTATAACACTATTACAATACTATAACACTATTACCTTACAATACTATAACACACTATCACAATACTATAACACTATTACCTTACAATACTATAACACACTATCCCAATACTATAACACTATTACAATACTATTACATTACAATACTATAACATACTATCACAAAACAATCCTAGAATATACTATCACAATACTATAACACTATTACATTACAATACTATAACATACTATCACATTACAATACTAGAATATACTATCACATAATACAATACTAGAAAGAACTATCCAACTATAATATACTATACCATACTATAGTATACTATAATACTTTAATATGCTATCACATTATAATACTACATACTATAATATACTATAAAACAATAATATACTATAATATCATACAACTACTGTAATACTATAATATACTATACCATACTATAGTATACTATAATACTTTAATATGCTATCACATTATAATACTACATACTATAATATACTATAAAACAATAATATACTATAATATCATACAACTACTGTAATACTATAATATACTATACCATACTATAGTATACTATAATACTTTAATATGCTATCACATTATAATACTACATACTATAATATACTATAAAACAATAATATACTATAATATCATACAACTACTGTAATACTATAATATACTATATCATACTATAATAAACGAATACATTATAATAATATACTATTATAATGAATGTACCTTTGGATATAGGTCGCACAACGGTCATGTCTGAGATGTGTGTATAGGTGGCGGTGTGTATGTGGCTAGTTCCGGTACATGGGTTTAGTAGGGTCAGGAGGGTTAATGAATGATGTTCTCCTCAGGGTCTGATAGCCTGCCAGGTGAAGCTGTCTAACGGCCTGATCCTACAAGGTCCTCAGTGTCCTTCAGAATATGAAGCCAAGGAGAAGGCTGCTGTGCTCACCCTGCAGAGACTGGTGAGGACCTACCTCCCACTAATACAGGACATAATAACATGACAGACTCCCACTAATACAGGACATAATAACATGACAGACTGGTGAGGACCCACCTCCCACTAATACAGGACATAATAACATGACAGACTCCCACTAATACAGGACATAATAACATGACAGACTCCCACTAATACAGGACATAATAACATGACAGACTCCCACTAATACAGGACATAATAACATGACAGACTGGTGAGGACCCACCTCCCACTAATACAGGACATAATAACATGACAGACTGGTGAGGACCTACCTCCCACTAATACAGGACATAATAACATGACAGACTGGTGAGGACCTACCTCCCACTAATACAGGACATAATAACATGACAGACTGGTGAGGACCCACCTCCCACTAATACAGGACATAATAACATGACAGACTCCCACTAATACAGGACATAATAACATGACAGACTCCCACTAATACAGGACATAATAACATGACAGACTCCCACTAATACAGGACATAATAACATGACAGACTGGTGAGGACCCACCTCCCACTAATACAGGACATAATAACATGACAGACTCCCACTAATACAGGACATAATAACATGACAGACTGGTGAGGACCCACCTCCCACTAATACAGGACATAATAACATGACAGACTCCCACTAATACAGGACATAATAACATGACAGACTGGTGAGGACCCACCTCCCACTAATACAGGACATAATAACATGACAGACTCCCACTAATACAGGACATAATAACATGACAGACTGGTGAGGACCCACCTCCCACTAATACAGGACATAATAACATGACAGACTCCCACTAATACAGGACATAATAACATGACAGACTCCCACTAATACAGGACATAATAACATGACAGACTCCCACTAATACAGGACATAATAACATGACAGACTGGTGAGGACCCACCTCCCACTAATACAGGACATAATAACATGACAGACTGGTGAGGACCTACCTCCCACTAATACAGGACATAATAACATGACAGACTGGTGAGGACCTACCTCCCACTAATACAGGACATAATAACATGACAGACTGGTGAGGACCCACCTCCCACTAATACAGGACATAATAACATGACAGACTCCCACTAATACAGGACATAATAACATGACAGACTCCCACTAATACAGGACATAATAACATGACAGACTCCCACTAATACAGGACATAATAACATGACAGACTGGTGAGGACCCACCTCCCACTAATACAGGACATAATAACATGACAGACTCCCACTAATACAGGACATAATAACATGACAGACTGGTGAGGACCCACCTCCCACTAATACAGGACATAATAACATGACAGACTCCCACTAATACAGGACATAATAACATGACAGACTGGTGAGGACCCACCTCCCACTAATACAGGACATAATAACATGACAGACTCCCACTAATACAGGACATAATAACATGACAGACTGGTGAGGACCCACCTCCCACTAATACAGGACATAATAACATGACAGACTCCCACTAATACAGGACATAATAACATGACAGACTCCCACTAATACAGGACATAATAACATGACAGACTCCCACTAATACAGGACATAATAACATGACAGACTGGTGAGGACCCACCTCCCACTAATACAGGACATAATAACATGACAGACTGGTGAGGACCTACCTCCCACTAATACAGGACATAATAACATGACAGACTGGTGAGGACCTACCTCCCACTAATACAGGACATAATAACATGACAGACTGGTGAGGACCCACCTCCCACTAATACAGGACATAATAACATGACAGACTCCCACTAATACAGGACATAATAACATGACAGACTCCCACTAATACAGGACATAATAACATGACAGACTCCCACTAATACAGGACATAATAACATGACAGACTGGTGAGGACCCACCTCCCACTAATACAGGACATAATAACATGACAGACTCCCACTAATACAGGACATAATAACATGACAGACTGGTGAGGACCCACCTCCCACTAATACAGGACATAATAACATGACAGACTGGTGAGGACCTACCTCCCACTAATACAGGACATAATAACATGACAGACTGGTGAGGACCTACCTCCCACTAATACAGGACATAATAACATGACAGACTGGTGAGGACCCACCTCCCACTAATACAGGACATAATAACATGACAGACTCCCACTAATACAGGACATAATAACATGACAGACTCCCACTAATACAGGACATAATAACATGACAGACTCCCACTAATACAGGACATAATAACATGACAGACTGGTGAGGACCCACCTCCCACTAATACAGGACATAATAACATGACAGACTCCCACTAATACAGGACATAATAACATGACAGACTGGTGAGGACCCACCTCCCACTAATACAGGACATAATAACATGACAGACTCCCACTAATACAGGACATAATAACATGACAGACTGGTGAGGACCCACCTCCCACTAATACAGGACATAATAACATGACAGACTCCCACTAATACAGGACATGACCCATGTCAGCAACAGCATCAAGTGGTTGATAGTTCAGACTAGTGAGGAGCTTCCTGTTATGATCCTAGTTCAGACTAGTGAGGAGCTTCCTGTTATGATCCTAGTTCAGACTAGTGAGGAGCTTCCTGTTATGATCCTAGTTCAGACTAGTGAGGAGCTTCCTGTTATGATCCTAGTTCAGACTAGTGAGGAGCTTCCTGTTATGATCCTAGTTCAGACTAGTGAGGAGCTTCCTGTTATGATCCTAGTTCAGACTAGTGAGGAGCTTCCTGTTATGATCCTAGTTCAGACTAGTGAGGAGCTTCCTGTTATGATCCTAGTTCAGACTAGTGAGGAGCTTCCTGTAATGATCCTAGGTCAGACTAGTGAGGAGCTTCCTGTAATGATCCTAGGTCAGACTAGTGAGGAGCTTCCTGTTATGATCCTAGTTCAGACTAGTGAGGAGCTTCCTGTAATGATCCTAGGTCAGACTAGTGAGGAGCTTCCTGTAATGATCCTAGGTCAGACTAGTGAGGAGCTTCCTGTTATGATCCTAGGTCATAGTTCAGCTAAGTATGAAATGTATTTCTGTGTAGACGTCTATGGGGCTAGGCTTCCCCCTTCCCCCTTCGATGTTCTCGGGGATCGGACCAATGAGGAATCCTCACATGGCAGCCACACCCCCTCTGTTCAACCAATCAGGTCAGTCCACGGTCTCTAGTTCTTAACTTAATTTTCTTTGTTATTTAATGTTGTTCCTTTCTGTTGTTGTTGTTGTTCCTCTGTTGTTGTTGTTGTTGTTGTTGTTGTTCCTCTGCTGTTGTTATTGTTGTTGTTCCTCTGCTGTTGTTGTTGTTCCTCTGCTGTTGTTGTTCCTCTGCTGTTGTTATTGTTGTTGTTCCTCTGCTGTTGTTGTTGTTGTTGTTCCTCTGTTGTTGTTGTTGTTGTTCCTCTCTGTTGTTGTTGTTGTTGTTCCTCTCTGTTGTTGTTGTTGTTCCTCTGTTGTTGTTCCTCTCTGCTGTTGTTGTTGTTGTTTTTCCTCTCTGTTGTTGTTGTTGTTGTTGTTCCTCTCTGTTGTTGTTGATGTTCCTCTCTGTTGTCCAGCAGGGGGTGTGTTGATGCCTCCCCAGGCTTACGGCCCCCTGTGGGGTCTGACCCCCCCCCACCCCAGCCAGCCCTTCTTCATGGGACCCGGGACCTTCCCCCCCGCCCCCCGGGGCCCCGCCCCCTCCCTACCCATCGGGTCACACAACCAGTTCGTCCCTCTACAGGTAACCATGACCACTACACCTCAACAAACGAAAACATCAAACACACCTTGAGATATCAAACACCTTGAGACATCAAACACCTTGAGACATCAAACACCTTGAGACATCAAACACACCTTGAGACATCAAACACCTTGAGACATCAAACACCTTGAGACATCAAACACCTTGAGACATCAAACACACCTTGAGACATCAAACACACCTTGAGACATCAAACACCTTGAGACATCAAACACCTTGAGACATCAAACACACCATGAGACATCAAACACCTTGAGACATCAAACACCTTGAGACATCAAACAAACCTTGAGACATCAAACAAACCTTGAGACATAGTCATAGTAACTGGTGTCCTCTTCTTCCTCAGGTGACAAAGAAGAGGGTGTCCTCCAACAGGAAGTGCCAGGACGGCAGAGAGTTCTACAGGAAGCAGAACCCACCCACCGGCCAATCACAGGCCACTAGCCAGCACACCTGCCAATCACTGTCCACCATCCAACACGCCGGCCAATCACAGGGCCAGGGTAAAGTGGACCCACCCCCTGGCAAAGGAAGCCCCGCCCCCTCCGGCCAGCCTGAAGGCATGGCCACGCCTCCCCGTCAAGCCCCGCCCCACACACCTGGCTCCGCCTCCAAGAGGAGACACAGGAAGCTGGCGGTCAACTTCCTGCCGGCTAAAGTCACTGAGTGATCAGTGTGGAAGGGCTGTCTCCAGCATCGGAGGCCTCTGGAACATCTGGAGCCGTCCTTCCTGTTTAGAAACACATGTAAGGTTCTTATTTAGTGTTACACACACACACATCTGGTGCCACCAGCAATTGATGCCCACTGACAGGAATGCTAAGATTAGCAAAGCATTGTTTGTCCAATTACTAAACATTAGTTCACATCAAAAGTGAAACATTTTACTTGTGACACTGCCAGAAATTATTTCATAATCAGCCTTGGATTCTCAACACTTATTTTAGGCCAATTAAATGTCTTGATAAAACATTAAAAGACATTTTAAATACATTTGTTCAATGTTTTAACTGTTGAGCACCTTAGCAAGGTTTGATTACCACTTAAGTCCTGAGAATTGGGTTGTGTTACCGTAACTACCCTCCAGAGCGTTGGGTTGTGTTACCGTAACTACCCTCCAGAGCGTTGGGTTGTGTTACCGTAACTACACTCCATAGTGTTGGGTTGTGTTACCGTAACTACACTCCAGAGCGTTGGGTTGTGTTACCGTAACTACACTCTATAGTGTTGGGTTGTGTTACCGTAACTACCCTCCAGAGCGTTGGGTTGTGTTACCGTAACTACACTCCATAGTGTTGGGTTCTGTTACCGTAACTACACTCCATAGTGTTGGGTTGTGTTACCGTAACTACACTCCAGAGCGTTGGGTTGTGTTACCGTAACTACACTCCAGAGCGTTGGGTTGTGTTACCCTAACTACCCTCCGTTGTGTTGGGTTGTGTTACCGTAACTACACTCAGTAGCGTTGGGTTGTGTTACCGTAACTACACTACATAGTGTTGGGTTGTGTTACCCTAACTACCCTCCGTTGTGTTGTGTTGTGTTACCGTAACTACACTCCAGAGCGTTGGGTTGTGTTACCGTAACTACCCTCCAGAGCGTTGGGTTGTGTTACCGTAACTACCCTCCAGAGCGTTGGGTTGTGTTACCGTAACTACCCTCCAGAGCGTTGGGTTGTGTTACTGTAACTAAACCTCGGCTCCAGATAACATCATGTCGATCTCGAATAGGGTTGATTTTTATTCTGATCATGATTTGTTAGAATTCTTTAAAGGTCTGGATATTTTAAAGGCAGCCTGTTTCTTAATTTGGATTGTTTAACTGCTGTTTCCAGCTGCATGTTGTGTTACGTGCCCAGGAATGTGCATTAAATAAAGTTTCCTTTCTAATCACACCACAGCATTTCTCGTCTGCAGTTGTAGTTAGCGGACCATCGCTGGCCAAACGTTAGCACTGGAAACCATCCTTTATGAAAGGAGAGGAGGTCCCACACTACCTTTATGAAAGGAGAGGAGGTCCCACACTACCTTTATGAAAGGAGAGGAGGTCCCACAGTACCTTTATGAAAGGAGAGGAGGTCCCACACTACCTTTATGAAAGGAGAGGAGGTCCCACACTACCTTTATGAAAGGAGAGGAGGTCCCACACTACCTTTATGAAAGGAGAGGAGGTCCCACACTACCTTTATGAAAGGAGAGGAGGTCCCACACTACCTTTATGAAAGGAGAGGAGGTACTGCTGTCCCACAGTACCTTGTTGCAGGAACATGTGAAGCGCCAGTCCAACATGATGTGGATAAATGACAGGAGGGTGAACGAGAGAACCCTTCTCAACGTGCTAACCATTTAGTTTCCTCCAGGACCTCATCAGACTACTTTTATGTTCAAGTATCCAACATGTGCTTTTAGTCGTCCATCTTCTGAACGTTGTAGTCCACCACGGCAGAGCCCCGAGCATAACATCCTCCTCACATAGTGACCTAGCCTAGCGGAGGTGCAGTAGCATAGTGACGTAGCCTAGCGTAGGTGCAGTAGCATGGTGACCTAGCCTAGCGGAGGTGCAGTAGCATACTGTAGGTGCAGTAGCATAGTGTAGGAACAGTAGCATAGTGACGTAGCCTAGCGTAGGTGCAGTAGCATAGTGACGTAGCCTAGCGTAGGTGCAGTAGCATAGTGACGTAGCCCAGCGGAGGTGCAGTAGCATAGTGACGTAGCCTAGTGTAGGTGCAGTAGCATAGTGACGTAGCCTAGCAGAGGTGCAGTGCATAGTGACGTAGCCTAGCGGAGGTGCAGTAGCATAGTGACGTAGCCTAGCGAAGGTGCAGTAGCATAGTGACGTAGCCTAGCGGAGGTGCAGTAGCATAGTGACGTAGCCTAGCGGAGGTGCAGTAGCATCGTCTCTCTCCCCCACCCTCTTTCTTGATAGATGAACGTTGGTCTGTTATTTCCTCAAAGTGGGACAGAAGGACTGGTCTCCTGCTGGGTGGGTGAGGGTGAGTGTTAGGGTTAGGGTGAGTGTTAGGGTGAGTGTGAGGGTTAGGGTTAGGGGTAGGTATGTGATATGGGTTAGGATTAGGGTTAGGTATGTGATATGGGTTAGGGTTAGGGTTAGTCTGAGTTGTTGTGGTTGATCATCATGTGTCCACTAGGGGGAGCCCTCGACCAGGAGGAAGTGGAACGGCCTCATCTAGAAGGGTCCGCTGCCTCGTAACCTCTTCAGCTTTACTTTGGTTCTTCCCTTTCTAATACTTTGAACCAAAGTGAAGACCAACTTTATTTAAGAAATATTGTCCTTTTTAGACCCATATTAACCCTTTAAACAAGACAAAACACACATTAAACACTAGCCTGTTTATCTCAAATCTCTGGCTCAGCACTTTGTACTCACATGTGGGACACAACACAAAAACGCATACACATTACACAACTTAACACATACACATTACACAAAAGTAAACAATATAACACAACGTGTGAGTGTGTGTTACTGGCATTTGCTGACTCCGATGCATGCATCGTGGGAAAGGAAAGGGTGGCGTCTCACTGTGAGTGGGAGGGGAGCGGGTGAAGGGGAGGGAGGCATGAAGACAATAGATCCCGCCTGTAAGTTCCAGAGTGTGTTTGTCCTCTAAGGCATTCTCTTGACTACAGCTACAGTAGGAGTACAACCAGAAGTATAACCAGAGGGTGGTGGAGTTCCACAGCGCTGTTCAACCTCGTCGCCCTCCGGGAAGGTGAGACGGAGAGCGTTTGTCTGCTCCTGTGGAATGCAGTGTTCTCTGTATGGTAATTAGCCAGGTCACATGGTGAGTCTTGGTGGGGGAGGGGAGGACTAAAAACAGGAAGGAACGACAGCGTCCCAGCTGGACTTTAATCGGAGGAACCACAGGCCTAGACCACAGCACCACGGATCACTGAAGAGCGATGGATTAGAGGCTTGCAGAACAAGTCCAGAGTTGAACAGCAAATATCTGGAGAGGAGCAACGGTAGAACCCACCCGGAGGGAAAACAACTCACCTGGAAGTTAAACTCACCTGGAGGGAAAACAACTCACCTGGAAGTTAAACCCACCCGGAGGGAAAACAACTCACCTGGAAGTTAAACTCACCCGGAGGGAAAACAACTCACCTGGAAATAAGACACCTACTTTCCCTGAAAGTAAGACCTTACGTGGAAAGAAATTCACCTGGTGCAAACTTTACCTGGTAGTGAGACACCTCATCTGTGGACTAAATCAACTTCCTTGGAAGTAAAACAACAAACCTGGCAAAAGCCTTACCTGGAAGGGAACCTCACGTGGACTAGACACTCACCTGGAGAGGAGGAATTCACCTAGTAGTGAAACTCGTGGAAATAAGAGGACGACCTGAAAGTGAAACAACTCACCTGACATTAACTTTGCCTGTGAAAGTTCAACTCGCGTAAACTGACCTGGACATGTAACACCTTGCCTGATGTTAACTTTACCTGGAAATAACCATTCACCTGGTGGTTAGACACTCATCTGGTGTTAAGACACTCACCTGGTGGTAAGACTCACCTGGTGTTAAGACACTCACCTGGTGTTAAGACTCACCTGGTATTAAGACACTCACCTGGTGGTTAGACACTCACCTGGTGTTAAGACTCACCTGGTGGTAAGACACTCACCTGGTGTTAAGACTCACCTGGTGGTAAGACACTCACCTGGTGTTAAGACTCACCTGGTGGTAAGACACTCACCTGGTGTTAAGACTCACCTGGTATTAAGACACTCACCTGGTGGTTAGACACTCACCTGGTGTTAAGACTCACCTGGTGGTAAGACACTCACCTGGTGGTTAGACACTCACCTGGTGTTAAGACTCACCTGGTATTAAGACACTCACCTGGTGGTTAGACACTCACCTGGTGTTAAGACTCACCTGGTGGTAAGACACTCACCTGGTGGTTAGACACTCACCTGGTGTTAAGACTCACCTGGTATTAAGACACTCACCTGGTGGTTAGACACTCACCTGGTGTTAAGACTCACCTGGTGGTAAGACACTCACCTGGTGTTAAGACTCACCTGGTGGTAAGACACTCACCTGGTGTTAAGACTCACCTGGTGGTAAGACACTCACCTGGTGGTAAGACTCACCTGGTGGTAAGACACTCACCTGGTGGTAAGACACTCACCTGGTGGTAAGACTCACCTGGTGGTAAGACACTCACCTGGTGTTAAGACTCACCTGGTGGTAAGACACTCACCTGGTGTTAAGACACTCACCTGGTGGTAAGACTCACCTGGTGTTAAGACTCACCTGGTGGTAAGACACTCACCTGGTGGTTAGACACTCACCTGGTGGTAAGACTCACCTGGTGTTAAGACTCACCTGGTGGTAAGACACTCACCTGGTGGTTAGACACTCACCTGGTGGTAAGACTCACCTGGTGGTAAGACTCACCTGGTGGTAAGACACTCACCTGGTGGTTAGACACTCACCTGGTGGTAAGACTCACCTGGTGGTAAGACACTCACCTGGTGTTAAGACTCACCTGGTGGTAAGACACTCACCTGGTGGTAAGACACTCACCTGGTGGTAACACTCACCTGGTGGTAACACTCACCTGGTGTTAAGACTCACCTGGTGGTAAGCCAGGGGCCATGGTGTGAAACGGCTCTCGTTTCTTCGTGAGAGAGCGTGAGTCCTTGTAGAGCCTCTAAGTGGCTCCTCTGGACCAGCACACCCAGGATGCCCATCAACTTCACGGTGGTGCCGGTGGACGATGGGCCCCCAGGACTCTCGGGGGCCCCAGGGGGAGACGGAGGCATCTCCCCAGGGGCCGCATTGCCTGAAACTCTGGGCAACGTCTTCAGGGACGAGGAGGAGCCCAGGACCTCATCAGGAAACCCCTCCGGTAGGACCCAAATAACCAGTTACTCATTAACCTATCACTAATGACCTATGAGTTAGGGACATGATGTTAGATATAGATATATAGATATAGATTATCTATCTATATATCTATGACAGCATCATGTTAGATATAGTGACATCGTGGTGTTCTGTAGGGCTGAGCTTCTAGACGTACATAGAGATGTTACTTCATATAAACATCGTGGTGTTCTGTAGGGCTGAGCTTCTAGACGTACATAGAGATGTTACTTCATATAAACATCATGGTGTTCTGTAGGGCTGAGCTTCTAGACGTACATAGAGATGTTACTTCATATAAACATCACGGTTTTCTGTAGGGCTGAGCTTCTAGACGTACATAGAGATGTTACTTCATATAAACATCACGGTGTTCTGTAGGGCTGAGCTTCTAGACGTACATAGAGATGTTACTTCATATAAACATCACGGTGTTCTGTAGGTCTAGAAGTTCTAGACCAGATGTTGAGGTTATGGAACAAGGAAAACGTCAGCAGAGATGTAGGGTCTGACGTGGAAGTTAACCTCTTGGTGTAGGTGATCTTTGGTTTGTCTAAAGATCTTTCTTAAGCTCCCTGTTGGCTCATGAAGACCAGGAAACAGTCTGCTGGCTGTAGGCTAGCACTGTTTATACACAGCGCTGTTGAATACTTCATTCTGATTGGTCAATAACGTTATGAAGACCAGGAAACAGTCTGCTGGCTGTAGCCACTGTTTATACACAGCACTGTTGAATACTTCATCCTGATTGGTCAATAACGTTATGAAGACCAGGAAACAGTCTGCTGGCTGTAGCCACTGTTTATACACAGCGCTGTTGAATACTTCATCCTGATTGGTCAATAACGTTATGAAGACCAGGAAACAGTCTGCTGGCTGTAGGCTAGCACTGTTTATACACAGCGCTGTTGAATACTTCATTCTGATTGGTCAATAACGTTATGAAGACCAGGAAACAGTCTGCTGGCTGTAGCCACTGTTTATACACAGCACTGTTGAATACTTCATCCTGATTGGTCAATAACGTTATGAAGAGCAGGAAACAGTCTGGTACCGATATAGTGCACTATATCTGACCCATGACTCTGTTCCCTTCAGGAGACGACCAAAGAGAGACCAGCCCCTTCCTCCCAGAACAGGAAACAGGAAGCTACTACGATGGGAAGAACATGGCCTTGTTCGAGGTACCATCCATCTATCACCCGTCTATAATCCATCTATCACCTGTCTATCACCCATCCATCCATCTATCATCCATCTATCACCCATCTATCACCTGTCTATCATCCATCTATCATCCATCTATCATCCATCATCCATCCATCTATCAGCCATCTATCACCTGTCTATCACCTGTCTATCAGCCATCTATCACCTGTCTATCAGCCATCTATCATCCATCTATCATCCATCATCCATCCATCTATCAGCCATCTATCACCTGTCTATCACCTGTCTATCAGCCATCTATCACCTGTCTATCAGCCATCTATCATCCATCTATCATCCATCATCCATCCATCTATCAGCCATCTATCACCTGTCTATCAGCCATCTATCACCTGTCTATCAGCCATCTATCATCCATCTATCATCCATCATCCATCCATCTATCAGCCATCTATCACCTGTCTATCAGCCATCTATCACCTGTCTATCAGCCATCAATCATCCATCTATCATCCATCATCCATCCATCTATCAGCCATCTATCACCTGTCTATCACCTGTCTATCAGCCATCTATCATCCATCTATCATCCATCATCCATCCATCTATCAGCCATCTATCGCCTGTCTATCACCTGTCTATCAGCCATCTATCACCTGTCTATCAGCCATCTATCATCCATCTATCATCCATCATCCATCCATCTATCAGCCATCTATCACCTGTCTATCAGCCATCTATCACCTGTCTATCAGCCATCTATCATCCATCTATCATCCATCATCCATCCATCTATCAGCCATCTATCACCTGTCTATCAGCCATCTATCACCTGTCTATCAGCCATCTATCATCCATCTATCATCCATCATCCATCCATCTATCAGCCATCTATCACCTGTCTATCACCTGTCTATCAGCCATCTATCATCCATCTATCATCCATCATCCATCCATCTATCAGCCATCTATCACCTGTCTATCACCTGTCTATCAGCCATCTATCACCTGTCTATCAGCCATCTATCATCCATCTATCATCCATCATCCATCCATCTATCAGCCATCTATCACCTGTCTATCACCTGTCTATCAGCCATCTATCACCTGTCTATCAGCCATCTATCATCCATCTATCATCCATCATCCATCCATCTATCAGCCATCTATCACCTGTCTATCACCTGTCTATCAGCCATCTATCACCTGTCTATCAGCCATCTATCATCCATCCATCTATCAGCCATCTATCACCTGTCTATCACCTGTCTATCAGCCATCTATCATCCATCTATCATCCATCATCCATCCATCTATCAGCCATCTATCACCTGTCTATCACCTGTCTATCAGCCATCTATCACCTGTCTATCAGCCATCTATCATCCATCTATCATCCATCATCCATCCATCTATCAGCCATCTATCACCTGTCTATCACCTGTCTATCAGCCATCTATCACCTGTCTATCAGCCATCTATCATCCATCTATCATCCATCATCCATCCATCTATCAGCCATCTATCACCTGTCTATCACCTGTCTATCAGCCATCTATCACCTGTCTATCAGCCATCTATCATCCATCCATCTATCAGCCATCTATCACCTGTCTATCACCTGTCTATCAGCCATCTATCATCCATCTATCATCCATCATCCATCCATCTATCAGCCATCTATCACCTGTCTATCACCTGTCTATCAGCCATCTATCACCTGTCTATCAGCCATCTATCATCCATCTATCATCCATCATCCATCCATCTATCAGCCATCTATCACCTGTCTATCACCTGTCTATCAGCCATCTATCACCTGTCTATCAGCCATCTATCATCCATCTATCATCCATCATCCATCCATCTATCAGCCATCTATCACCTGTCTATCACCTGTCTATCAGCCATCTATCACCTGTCTATCAGCCATCTATCATCCATCCATCTATCAGCCATCTATCATCCATCCATCTATCATCCATCTATCATCCATCTATCATGCATCTATCATCCATCCATCTATCAGCCATCTATCATGTATCTATCATCCATCTATCATCCATCTATCATCCATCTATCATCCATCTATCATGTATCTATCATCCATCTATCATCCATCTATCATGTATCTATCATCCATCTATCATCCATCTATCATGCATCTATCATCCATCCATCTATCATCCATCCATCTATCATCCATCTATCATGTATCTATCACCTGTCTATCAGCCATCTATCATCCATCCATCTATCATCCATCTATCATCCATCTATCACCCATCTATCATCCATCTATCATCCATCTATCCTGTATCATCCATCTATCATCCATCCATCTATCATCCATCTATCATCCATCTATCATCCATCTATCATGTATCTATCATCTATCTATCATCCATCTATCTATCATCCATCTATCCTGTATCTATCACCTGCAGGAGGAGATAGAGAGCAACCCCATGGTGTCCTCTCTGCTCAACAAGCTGGCCAACTACACCAACCTCACCCAGGGGGTCCGGGAGCATGAGGAGGCGGAGTACGAGGACGGGGTGCCCAGGGTCACCGTCACGGTAGGATGGGTTCCCTGGGGTACAGGGGGTTCCCTGGGGTACAGGGGGTTCCCTGGGGTACAGTGGGTTCCCTGGGGTACAGCGGGTTCCCTGGGGTACAGGGGGTTCCCTGGGGTACAGGGGGTTCCCTGGGGTACAGTGGGTTCCCTGGGGTACAGTGGGTTCCCTGGGGTACAGCGGGTTCCCTGGGGTACAGTGGGTTCCCTGGGGTACAGTGGGTTCCCTGGGGTACAGGGGGTTCCCTGGGGTACAGGGGGTTCCCTGGGGTACAGTGGGTTCCCTGGGGTACAGGGGGTTCCCTGGGGTACAGGGGGTTCCCTGGGGTACAGCGGGTTCCCTGGGGTACAGGGGGTTCCCTGGGGTACAGGGGGTTCCCTGGGGTACAGCGGGTTCCTTCTCAAATGTTTGTGTGTGTGTGGCCCCAGGGCCCTCAGATGGGGACCTTCATCGGGGTGTACCTGCCCTGCATGCAGAACATCCTGGGGGTCATTATCTTCCTCCGCCTCACCTGGATCGTCGGGACCGCCGGCATCCTGGGAACCTTCGCCATCGTCTTCATGTGCTGCGCCTGCGTGAGTACTAGAGGACTAGAGCTCACACACACTCGCTAGTGAGGACTAGAGCTCACACACACTCGCTAGTGAGGACTAGAGCTCACACACACTCGCTAGTGAGTACTAGAGCTCACACACACTCGCTAGTGAGGACTAGAGCTCACACACACTCGCTAGTGAGTACTAGAGGACTAGAGCAAGGGTTAGAGCTCACACACACTCGCTAGTGAGGACTAGAGGACTAGAGCAAGGGTTAGAGCTCACACACACTCGCTAGTGAGGACTATAGGAACACACTCACTAGTGAGGACTAGAGCTCACACTCACTAGTGAGGACTATAGAAACACACTCACTAGTGAGGACTATAGGAACACACTCACTAGTGAGGACTATAGGAACACACTCACTAGTGAGGAATATAGGAACACACTCACTAGTGAGGACTATAGAAACACACTCACTAGTGAGGAATATAGGAACACACTCACTAGTGAGGACTATAGAAACACACTCACTAGTGAGGAATATAGGAACACACTCACTAGTGAGGACTATAGAAACACACTCACTAGTGAGGAATATAGGAACACACTCACTAGTGAGGACTAGAGCTCACACTCACTAGTGAGGACTATAGGAACACACTCACTAGTGAGGACTATAGGAACACACTCACTAGTGAGGACTATAGGAACACACTCACTAGTGAGGACTATAGGAACACACTCACTAGTGAGGACTATAGAAACACACTCACTAGTGAGGACTATAGGAACACACTCACTAGTGAGGAATATAGGAACACACTCACTAGTGAGGACTATAGAAACACACTCACTAGTGAGGAATATAGGAACACACTCACTAGTGAGGACTATAGAAACACACTCACTAGTGAGGAATATAGGAACACACTCACTAGTGAGGACTATAGAAACACACTCACTAGTGAGGACTATAGGAACACACTCACTAGTGAGGACTAGAGCTCACACTCACTAGTGAGGACTATAGGAACACACTCACTAGTGAGGACTATAGGAACACACTCACTAGTGAGGACTATAGGAACACACTCACTAGTGAGGAATATAGGAACACACTCACTAGTGAGGACTAGAGCTCACACTCACTAGTGAGGAATATAGGAACACACTCACTAGTGAGGACTAGAGCTCACACTCACTAGTGAGGACTATAGGAACACACTCACTAGTGAGGACTATAGGAACGTGAGGACTATAGGAACACACTTACTAGTGAGGACTATAGGAACACACTCACTAGTGAGGACTATAGGAACACACTCACTAGTGAGGACTATAGGAACACACTCACTAGTGAGGACTATAGGAACACACTCACTAGTGAGGACTATAGAAACACACTCACTAGTGAGGACTATAGAAACACACTCACTAGTGAGGACCAGGTGACAAAAGAGGAACATAGGGACTGTGGTGTGTCCTTGTCAGTTGATGTTGATCTTCTGCTTTGCAGACCATGTTGACAGCCATCTCAATGAGCGCCATTGCAACCAACGGTGTGGTTCCAGGTAATGTTCCTTTTTTAAATTGTTATTGATATTATAATCATCATTATTACTATCATCATCTTGCTATTTGATGGCCTGGAATATTCCTGGGCCCATAAGTCAAGTCAATTCGATTTGTATTTGAGAGTTGTATCAAAGTTAAACTTTGAAAGGGCGTCACAGGTCATCTTGATGACATCAGGCTTAAGGACAGGAGTGTGGTGTATTGGTTGTTGTTAACGCTGAGTCTGGACCAGCCGGCGGGTCCTACTACATGATCTCCAGGTCCCTCGGCCCCGAGTTCGGAGGAGCGGTCGGCCTCTGCTTCTACCTGGGCACCACCTTTGCTGGGTCCCTGTACATACTGGGGATGATCGAGATACTGCTGGTACGTACTGGGACATACTGGGGACCACAGAGATACTGCTGGTATGTACTGGGACTGGTACATACTGGGGACCATCGAGATACTGCTGCTACGTACTGGGAAATACTGGGGGCCATCGAGATACTGCTGGTATGTACTGAGACATACATGAGGACGACGTACATCGTCCCCTCTACTGGGGTGTACTGGTACAGACTGTGTTTTGTCCCCTCTACTGGGGTGTACTGGTACAGACTGTGTTTTGTCCCCTCAGACCTACATCGTCCCCTCTACTGGGGTGTACTGGTACAGACTGTGTTTTGGCCCCTCTACTGGGGTGTACTGGTACAGACTGTGTTTTGTCCCCTCTACTGGGGTGTACTGGTACAGACTGTGTTTTGTCCCCTCAGACCTACATCATCCCCTCTACTGGGGTGAACTGGTACAGACTGTGTTTTGTCCTCTCAGACCTACATCGTCCCCTCTACTGGGGTGTACTGGTACAGACTGTGTTTTGTCCCCTCAGACCTACATCGTCCCCTCTACTGGGGTGTACTGGTACAGACTGTGTTTTGTCCCCCCTACTGGGGTGTACTGGTACAGACTGTGTTTTGTCCTCTCAGACCTACATCGTCCCCTCTACTGGGGTGTACTGGTACAGACTGTGTTTTGTCCCCTCTACTGGGGTGTACTGGTACAGACTGTGTTTTGTCCTCTCAGACCTACATCGTCCCCTCTACTGGGGTGTTTGTGGCTGAGCGGCAGGAGGACGAGGCCTGGGCCACCAACAACAACATGAGGCTGTACGGCAGCGCCTGCCTGGCCCTCATGGCCCTGGTGGTGTTCGTGGGCGTCAAGTAAGACAATATATATATGATATATAATATGTACACACCTGTATTGGGATGTAAACAGCTGTATACACATAGCTGTATTGGTCTATAAACACCTGTATACACACACCTGGATTGGTATATACACACCTGTATTGGTCTATAAACAGCTGTATAAACACACCTGTATTGGTCTATAAACAGCTGTATATACACACCTGTATTGGTCTATAAACAGCTGTATATACACACCTGTATTGGTCTATAAACAGCTGTATATACACACCTGTATTGGTCTATAAACAGCTGTATATACACACCTGTATTGGTCTATAAACAGCTGTATATACACACCTGTATTGGTCTATAAACAGCTGTATACACACACCTGTCCCAGGTACGTGAACAAGCTGGCCCTGGTGTTCTTGGCGTGCGTGGTGCTGTCCCTCATGGCTGTCTACGCAGGAGTGGTCCGCACCGTCATCGAACCGCCGGACTTCCCGTACGTCACTTACACACACTACAGTACTAGTACTACAGTACTAGTACTACAGTTACTACGCGTATAGTAGTATGCTAACATCAGCTTTTATACCATGATGTTTGCCTCCTCACAGTTATGGTAACACTCTAACGCTATGTAGTTGCATGTACTGGCTAGCTAACATGCTATACTCCCCAGTAGAGATGACCCAGTACTGACTGGCAAACTGCCTAGCTAACATGCTAATATATTCCCCAGTAGAGACGGCCCAGTACAAGCTAGCTAACTGGCTAGCTACATGCTAATATACTCCCAGTAGAGAAGACCCAGTACTGACTAGCTAACATGCCAATCTACTCCCCAGTAGAGATGACCCGCTATTGGCTAGTAAACATGCTAGCTAACCCTTAGATATATTCCACAGTAGCTAACATGGTGTCCATCATCTTCTCAACTCTAAATTATCTTCTCTCTGCTGCAGTATCTGCTTGCTCGGAAACCGCTCTCTGAAGAATGAGAAATTTGACAAGTGTCTGAAGACTGAGGTGGTGAATAACGTCACCCAGACGACCCTCCTCTGGGGTCTGTTCTGTAATGGCTCACACCTCACCGCCATCTGTGATGATTACTTCAATCTCAACAATGTCACGGAGATGCCGGGAATACCTGGCCTGCTCAGTGGAGTCATCAAAGGTGAGCTGTTACCTGTAGATACCTGGTCATATACAGGTGAGGGGTTACCTGTAGATACCTGGTCATATACAGGTGAGGGGTTATCTGTAGATACCTGGTCATATACAGGTGAGGGGTTATCTGTAGATACCTGGTCATATACAGGTGAGGGGTTACCTGTAGATACCTGGTCATATACAGGTGAGGGGTTACCTGTAGATACCTGGTCATATACAGGTGAGGGGTTACCTGTAGATACCTGGTCATATACAGGTGAGGGGTTACCTGTAGATACCTGGTCATATACAGGTGAGGGGGTACCTGTAGATACCTGGTCATATACAGGTGAGGGGTTACCTGTAGATACCTGGTCATATACAGGTGAGGGGTTACCTGTAGATACCTGGTCATATACAGGTGAGGGGTTACCTGTAGATACCTGGTCATATACAGGTGAGGGGTTACCTGTAGATACCTGGTCATATACAGGTGAGGTTGTCCAGAGGAAGGTGGATGATGATCTACATTATATATGAAATAATACACTAGTGTGTGTGTGGTTGTGTTTGTGTGGTTGTGTGTGTGTGTGTGTATCTGTGTGGTTGTGTTTGTGTGTGTGGTTGTGTTTGTGTGTGTGTATGTGGTTGTGTGTCTGTGTGGTTGTGTGTGTGTGTGATTGTGTGTGTGGTTGTGTTTGTGTGTGTGTGTGTGGTTGTGTGTGTGGTTGTGTGTGTGTGTGGTTGTGTGTGTGGTTGTGTTTGTGTGTGTGTATGGTTGTGTGTGTGTATGGTTGTGTGTGTGGTTGTGTGTGTGTGTTGTTGTGTGTGTGGTTGTGTGTGTGTGGTTGTGTGTGTGGTTGTGTTTGTGTGTGTGTATGGTTGTGTGTGTGTGATTGTGTGTGTGTGTGCTAGACAACCTGTGGGGGGAGTACGGCCCAGAGGGGGTGTTGGTGGAGAGGCGGAGCAGTGTGTCGGTGGAGGTCCAGGAGAACTCTCTGGACCTCAATAAACCCTACGTCCTCAATGACATCGCCACCTTCTTCACCCTGCTGGTGGGCATCTACTTCCCCTCCGTCACAGGTATACTCTACTGTACTATGCTCTACTGTACTATGCTCTACTGTACTATACTATGCTCTACTTACTGTACTCTACTGTACTATGCTCTACTGTACTATGCTCTACTGTACTATACTATGCTCTACTTACTGTACTCTACTGTACTATGCTCTACTGTACTATGCTCTACTTACTGTACTCTACTGTACTATATTGTAGTACTGTACTTTACTCTACCCTCTACTATACTATATTGTAGTACTGTACTATACTCTACATTCTACTATACTATATTGTAGTACTGTGCTTTACTCTACATTCTACTATACTATATTGTAGTACTGTGCTTTACTCTACATTCTCCATTACTCTATTGTAGTACTGTACTATACTCTACGTTATACTATATTCTATTGTAGTACTGTACTATACTCTACACTACACTATACGATATTGTAGTACTGTACTATACTCTACATTATACTATACTCTATTGTAGTACTGTACTATACTCTACATTATACTATACTCTATTGTAGTACTGTACTATACTCTACATTATACTATACTCCATTGTAGTACTATACTATACTCTACATTCTACTCTATTCTAGTACTGTACTATACTCTACATTATACTATACTCTATTGTAGTACTGTACTGTACTCTACATTATACTATACTCTATTGTAGTACTGTACTATACTCTACATTATACTAAACTCTATTGTAGTACTGTACTATACTCTACATTATACTATACTCTATTGTAGTATTGTACTATACTCTACATTCTACTCTATTCTAGTACTGTGCTATACTCTACATTATACTATACTCTATTGTAGTACTATACTATACTCTACATTCTACTCTATTCTAGTACTGTGCTATACTCTACATTATACTATACTCTATTGTAGTACTGTACTGTACTCTACATTATACTATACTCTATTGTAGTACTGTACTATACTCTACATTATACTAAACTCTATTGTAGTACTGTACTATACTCTACATTATACTCTATTGTAGTACTGTACTATACTCTACATTATACTATACTCTATTGTAGTACTGTACTATACTCTACATTCTACTCTATTCTAGTACTGTACTATACTCTACATTATACTAAACTCTATTGTAGTACTGTACTATACTCTACATTATACTCTATTGTAGTACTGTACTATACTCTACATTATACTATACTCTATTGTAGTACTGTACTATACTCTACATTCTACTCTATTCTAGTACTGTACTATACTCTACATTCTACTCTATTCTAGTACTGTGCTCTGCTTGTTCACTCTGCTGGTGGGATCGACGTCCCTCTACTATACTCAACTTTGACTCTGTTATACTTGAATGTTCAATATTATTCTACTATATCACACTCTGCTACGTGTGTGTGCGTGTATCAGGTATCATGGCGGGCTCCAACCGGTCAGGTGATCTCAAAGACGCCCAGAGGTCCATCCCTTTTGGAACCATCCTGGCCATCGGCACCACCTCCCTCATCTGTATCCTCACCATGTTGCCATAGTTACATGTGTGTATGTAGCCCCGGTCTCATGACGGCACACCGCTACGAAGTGGCCGTCCGACCGCCCCAGGACCCCTTCTGAAGGACCCCCGTCACTACAAACACCCTTATATACCAGCCTGTTGCCATGGTTACCTCTTAACGACCCTGCAGACATGTCCTGCGTGGTGTTGTTTGGGGCCTGCATGGAAGGCGTTCTCCTCAGAGATAAGTGAGTACATTGGTAAAGGTCAAGGTTCACACCCTTTTTCACATCCTGCTAACAATCATTCACAGATGCTCATTTGGAAAAGGCTCGGTTTGGAAAGTTACAAGGCTTGAGTGAGCAGAGTTGTGAGGACGTATTTAATGTGTCTTCATGCTAACTGCTCCAGGTTATAACAGACTAGTGAGGACATATTTAATGTGTCT
>JACYXH010000752.1:287500-305000 GCA_026745465.1 Lota lota
AGTGCATCTCAATGGGTCTGTGTGTGTATGTGTGTGTATCTCAAAGGGTGTGTGTGTGTGTTAGTGTATCTTAATGTGTGTGTGTGTGTGTGTGTATGGGTGTGTGTTGATGTATCCTAATTTGTGTGTGTTGGTATATCCTCATATGTGTCTGTGTATCCTTGTGTGTGTGTCTGTGTATCCTCGTGTGTGTGTGTCTGTGTATCCTTGTGTGTGTGTGTGTGTGTGTGTATCCCTGTGTGTGTGTGTGTCTGTGTATCCTCATGTGTGTGTGTCCTTGTGTGTGTGTGTATCCCTGTGTGTGTGTGTGTGTCTGTGTATCCTCATGTGTGTGTGTCCTTGTGTGTGTGTCTGTGTGTCCCCATGTGTGTCTCTAGGACATTGTCCTTCCTGGGGATGAGTCTGTGTCTGTCCCTCATGTTCATCTCCTCCTGGTACTATGCCCTGGTTGCCATGGTGATCGCTGGCTGCATGTACAAGTACATTGAGTACCGAGGGTAAGACTGACTATAATCACCTGTCTATCTGCATACCTGTCTGCCTCTCTACCTGCATACCTGTCTGCCTCTCTACCTGTCTCCCTCTCTACCTGTATACCTGTCTGCATCTCTACCTGTCTCCCTCTCTACCTGTCTGCCTCTCTACCTGTCTCCCTCTCTACCTGTATACCTGTCTGCCTCTCTACCTGTCTCCCTCTCTACCTGTCTACCTCCATACCTGTCTGCCTCTCTACCTGTCTCCCTCTCTACCTGTCTACATCCATACCTGTCTGCCTCTCTCTACCTGTCTACCTGCATACCTGTCTCCCTCTCTACCTGTCTACCTGCATACCTCTCTACCTGTCTACCTCTCTACCTGCTTGCCTGTCTCCCTCTCTACCTGTCTACCTGCTTACCTGTCTACATCACCTGTCTACGTCTATACCTGTCTACCTCTTTACCTGTGTGCCTCTCTACCTGCTTACCTGTCTACATCACCTGTCTACGTCTATACCTGTCTACCTTTTTACCTGTGTGCCTCTCTACCTGTCTGCCTCTCTACCTGTCTACCTCTTTACCTGTCTACCTCTCTACCTGTGTGCCTCTCTACCTGTCTACCTCTCTACCTGTGTGCCTCTCTACCTGTCTGCCTCTCTACCTGTCTGCCTCTCTACCTGTCTACCTCTTTACCTGTGTGCCTCTCTACCTGTCTACCTCTTTACCTGTGTGCCTCTCTACCTGTCTACCTCTCTACCTGTGTGCCTCTCTACCTGTCTACCTCTCTACCTGTGTGCCTCTCTACCTGTCTACCTCTTTACCTGTGTGCCTCTCTACCTGTCTACCTCTCTACCTGTGTGCCTCTCTACCTGTCTACCTCTCTACCTGTGTGCCTCTCTACCTGTCAGCCTCTCTACCTGTCTGCCTCTCTACCTGTCTACCTCTCTACCTGTGTGCCTCTCTACCTGTCTACCTCTCTACCTGTCTGCCTCTCTACCTGTCTACCTCTTTACCTGTGTGCCTCTCTTCCTGTCTACCTGTCTGTCTGCAGGGCGGTGAAGGAGTGGGGAGACGGGATCAGAGGGTTATCTCTCAACGCGGCGCGCTACGCCCTGATCCGCCTGGAGGAGGCGCCACCACACACCAAGAACTGGCGGTAAGTGTGTGTGTGTGTGTGTGTGTGTGTGTGGTTCTTAGTTATTAACTATCTGAACTCTTAACCTTGTTCCAGGCGTTCTCATCTCACGACAGAACGCCTGGAACGGGATACTTAGCTAACCTTAGTTAACCCTAGCTGACCTTACCCTAGCTAACCATAGCTAATCCGACCTAACCCTGGCTAACCCTAGCCAACCCTACCCTAGCTAACCCAAGCTAATCCTAGCTAACCCAAGCTAACCCTAGTTAACCTCAGCTAACCATAGTTAACCCTAGCTAACCCTGACTAACCCTAGCCAACCCTACCCTAGCTAACCCGAGCTAACCATAGCTAACCCTATCTCATAGGAAGTGAGACACCGGATTACAGTCCATCGCCCTTACTCAACCTAGTAGTCTGTGTACCTCCCCAGCCCCCAGCTGCTGGTCCTGTGTAAGCTGGACTCGGAGCTGGAGGTGAAGCACCCCAGACTGCTGTCTCTCACCACCCAGATGAAGGCTGGGAAGGGCCTCACCATTGTTAGCTCCGTCCTGGAGGGAACTTACATGGCCCGGGGCAGCGAGGCCAAGACTGGAGAACAGGTGAGTGAGGGAGGGAGGGAGGGAGGGAGGGAGGGAGGGAGGGATGGAGGGAGTGAGGGAGGGAAAGAAAAAGGGAGGGAGGGAGGGAGGGAGGGAAAGAGGGAGGGAGGGAAAGAGGGAGGGAGGGAGGGAGGGAAAGAGGGCGGGAGGGAGGGAGGGAGGGGTGTGTGGACAGATTGATCAACGAAACAGTACTGTAACTTTGTTTCCTGTAACTTGTCTGCTCCAGAGGCTGAAGGCGGCCATGTTAGAGGAGAAGACGAAGGGTTTCAGTCACGTGGTCGTGGCCTCCAACCTGAGGGACGGCTTCTCGCTCCTCGTCCAGTCCGCTGGTCTTGGGGGCATGAAACACAACACTGTCCTGCTGGCCTGGCCTGCTGCCTGGAGGCAGGCCCAGGACTCGTACTCCTGGAAGAACTTCATAGGTAAAGTACTAGTCCTACTAGTCCTACTGCTAGTCCTACTAGTCCTACTACTAGTCCTACTAGTCCTACTAGTCCTACTACTAGTCCTACTAGTCCTACTGCTAGTCCTACTAGTCCTACTACTAGTCCTACTAGTCCTACTGCTACTAGTCCTACTAGTCCTACTGCTAGTCCTACTAGTCCTACTACTAGTCCTACTAGTCCTACTGCTAGTCCTACTAGTCCTGCTACTAGTCCTACTAGTCCTACTAGTCCTGCTGCTAGTCCTACTGCTACTAGTCCTACTGCTACTAGTCCTACTAGTACTACTACTACTAGTACTACTACTACTAGTCCTACTAGTCCTCCTGCTACTAGTCCTACTAGTCCTACTAGTACTACTACCAGCCATACTAGTCCTAGTTCTACTACTACTAGTGCTAATACTACTAGTACTACTACGACTAGTTCTACTAGTACTACTAGTACTAGTCCTACTACTACTAGTGCTAATACTAGTTCTACTAGTCCTACTAGTACTAGTCCTACTACTACTAGTGCTAATACTACTAGTACTACTACGACTAGTTCTACTAGTACTACTAGTACTAGTCCTACTACTACTAGTGCTAATACTAGTTCTACTAGTCCTACTAGTACTAGTCCTACTACTACTAGTGCTAATACTACTAGTACTACTATGACTAGTTCTACTAGTACTACTAGTACTAGTCCTACTACTAGTGCTAATACTAGTTCTACTAGTTCTACTAGTACTAGTCCTACTACTACTAGTGCTAATACTAGTTCTACTAGTTCTACTAGTACTAGTCCTACTACTACTAGTGCTAATATGGGTACTTCTATATTCATGATATGAATCCTTGTATTAGTAAGTATGAACGCGTCCTCCTCCCAGACACTGTGAGGGAGACCACCTCGGCCCTACTACTACTAGTCCTACTAGTACTAGTACTACTACTACTAGTCCTACTAGTACTAGTCCTACTACTACTAGTCCTACTAGTACTAGTACTACTACTACTAGTCCTACTACTACTAGTCCTACTACTACTAGTCCTACTACTACTAGTCCTACTAGTACTAGTACTACTACTACTAGTCCTACTAGTACTAGTCCTACTACTACTAGTCCTACTAGTACTAGTCCTACTAGTACTAGTACTACTACTACTAGTCCTACTAGTACTAGTACTACTATATTCATGATATGAATCCTCCCAGACACTGTGAGGGAGACCACCTCGGCCCACCAGGCTTTGCTGGTGGCGAAGAACATCGACCGTTTCCCCGGCAACCAGCAGCGTCTGAAGGGAACGGTGGACGTGTGGTGGATCGTCCACGATGGAGGACTGCTGATGTTACTGCCCTTCCTCCTGAGACAACACAAGGTGACCCTGTCTATCACCTGGTGTTACTCCTGCTGTTACTCCTCCTGAGACAACACGAGGTGACCCTGTCTATCACCTGGTGTTACTCCTGCTGAGACAACACAAGGTGACCCCGTCTATCACCTGGTGTTACTCCTGCTGAGACAACACGAGGTGACCCTGTCTATCACCTGGTGTTACTCCTCCTGAGACAACACGAGGTGATCCTGTCTATCACCTGGTGTTACTCCTGCTGAGACAACACGAGGTGACCCTGTCTATCACCTGGTGTTACTCCTCCTGAGACAACACGAGGTGACCCTGTCTATCACCTGGTGTTACTCCTCCTGAGACAACACGAGGTGACCCTGTCTATCACCTGGTGTTACTCCTCCTGAGACAACATGAGGTGACCCTGTCTATCACCTGGTGTTACTCCTCCTGAGACAACACGAGGTGACCCTGTCTATCACCTGGTGTTACTCCTGCTGTTACTCCTCCTGAGACAACACGAGGTGACCCTGTCTATCACCTGGTGTTACTCCTGCTGAGACAACACAAGGTGACCCCGTCTATCACCTGGTGTTACTCCTGCTGAGACAACACGAGGTGACCCTGTCTATCACCTGGTGTTACTCCTCCTGAGACAACACGAGGTGATCCTGTCTATCACCTGGTGTTACTCCTGCTGAGACAACACGAGGTGACCCTGTCTATCACCTGGTGTTACTCCTCCTGAGACAACACGAGGTGACCCTGTCTATCACCTGGTGTTACTCCTCCTGAGACAACACGAGGTGACCCTGTCTATCACCTGGTGTTACTCCTCCTGAGACAACACGAGGTGACCCTGTCTATCACCTGGTGTTACTCCTCCTGAGACAACACGAGGTGACCCTGTCTATCACCTGGTGTTACTCCTCCTGAGACAACACGAGGTGACCCTGTCTATCACCTGGTGTTACTCCTGCTGAGACAACACAAGGTGACCCTGTCTATCACCTGGTGTTACTCCTCCTGAGACAACACGAGGTGATCCTGTCTATCACCTGGTGTCGACCCTGTCTATCTGTCTCTCTAACCTGTCTGTCTACAGGTGTGGAGGAAGTGTATGATGCGTATCTTCACGGTGGCCCAGATGGATGATAACTCCATCCAGATGAAGAAAGACCTCCAGATGTTCCTATACCACCTCCGCCTTGACGCACAGGTGGAGGTGGTGGAGATGGTGAGACTCTGGGTCCCTGTGTCCCTCCTCTGTAGTGATGACAAAGTCCTGGCCCAGCCAACATACTGGGGGGTGCTGGACCAGGTGGACCACCTGGTCCATAGGGCGATGTTCTCTTGATCCTGGATGCTACCAGATACCCCCGCTGTTACCCCAGCAGGGGGTAGGTGGAGAGATACCCCCACTGTTACCCCAGCAGGGGGTAGGTGGAGAGATACCCCCGCTGTTACCCCAGCAGGGGGTAGGTGGAGAGATACCCCCGCTGTTACCCCAGCAGGGGGTAGGTGGAGAGATACCCCCGCTGTTACCCCAGCAGGGGGTAGGTGGAGAGATACCCCCGCTGTTACCCCAGCAGGGGGTAGGTGGAGAGATACCCCCGCTGTTACCCCAGCAGGGGGTAGGTGGAGAGATACCCCCGCTGTTACCCCAGCAGGGGGTAGGTGGAGAGATACCCCCGCTGTTACCCCAGCAGGGGGTAGGTGGAGAGATACCCCCGCTGTTACCCCAGCAGGGGGTAGGTGGAGAGATACCCCCGCTGTTACCCCAGCAGGGGGTAGGTGGAGAGATACCCCCGCTGTTACCCCAGCAGGGGGTAGGTGGAGAGATACCCCCGCTGTTACCCCAGCAGGGGGTAGGTGGAGAGATACCCCCGCTGTTACCCCAGCAGGGGGTAGGTGGAGAGATACCCCCGCTGTTACCCCAGCAGGGGGTAGGTGGAGAGATACCCCCGCTGTTACCCCAGCAGGGGGTAGGTGGAGAGATACCCCCGCTGTTACCCCAGCAGGGGGTAGGTGGAGAGATACCCCCGCTGTTACCCCAGCAGGGGGTAGGTGGAGAGATACCCCCGCTGTTACCCCAGCAGGGGGTAGGTGGAGAGATACCCCCGCTGTTACCCCAGCAGGGGGTAGGTGGAGAGATACCCCCGCTGTTACCCCAGCAGGGGGTAGGTGGAGAGATACCCCCGCTGTTACCCCAGCAGGGGGTAGGTGGAGAGATACCCCCGCTGTTACCCCAGCAGGGGGTAGGTGGAGAGATACCCCCGCTGTTACCCCAGCAGGGGGTAGGTGGAGAGATACCCCCGCTGTTACCCCAGCAGGGGGTAGGTGGAGAGATACCCCCGCTGTTACCCCAGCAGGGGGTAGGTGGAGAGATACCCCCGCTGTTACCCCAGCAGGGGGTAGGTGGAGAGATACCCCCGCTGTTACCCCAGCAGGGGGTAGGTGGAGAGATACCCCCGCTGTTACCCCAGCAGGGGGTAGGTGGAGAGATACCCCACTGTTACCCCAGCAGGGGGTAGGAGATACCCCCGCTGTTACCCCAGCAGGGGGTAGGTGGAGAGATACCCCCGCTGTTACCCCAGCAGGGGGTAGGTGGAGAGATACCCCCGCTGTTACCCCAGCAGGGGGTAGGTGGAGAGATACCCCCGCTGTTACCCCAGCAGGGGGTAGGTGGAGAGATACCCCCGCTGTTACCCCAGCAGGGGGTAGGTGGAGAGATACCCCCGCTGTTACCCCAGCAGGGGGTAGGTGGAGAGATACCCCCGCTGTTACCCCAGCAGGGGGTAGGTGGAGAGATACCCCCGCTGTTACCCCAGCAGGGGGTAGGTGGAGAGATACCCCCGCTGTTACCCCAGCAGGGGGTAGGTGGAGAGATACCCCCGCTGTTACCCCAGCAGGGGGTAGGTGGAGAGATACCCCCGCTGTTACCCCAGCAGGGGGTAGGTGGAGAGATACCCCCGCTGTTACCCCAGCAGGGGGTAGGTGGAGAGATACCCCCGCTGTTACCCCAGCAGGGGGTAGGTGGAGAGATACCCCCGCTGTTACCCCAGCAGGGGGTAGGTGGAGAGATGCCCCCACTGTTACCCCAGCAGGGGGTAGGTGGAGAGATGCCCCCGCTGTTACCCCAGCAGGGGGTAGGTGGAGAGATGCCCCCACTGTTACCCCAGCAGGGGGTAGGTGGAGAGATGCCCCCACTGTTACCCCAGCAGGGGGTAGGTGGAGAGATACCCCCGCTGTTACCCCAGCAGGGGGTAGGTGGAGAGATACCCCCACTGTTACCCCAGCAGGGGGTAGGTGGAGAGATGCCCCCACTGTTACCCCAGCAGGGGGTAGGTGGAGAGATACCCCCGCTGTTACCCCAGCAGGGGGTAGGTGGAGAGATACCCCCACTGTTACCCCAGCAGGGGGTAGGTGGAGAGATACCCCCACTGTTACCTCAACCAGTGTGTAAAAGTAATAAAGGGTTTTTAAACAATCAATCTCTCTCTCTCTCTCTCTCTGTCTCTGTCTCTCTCTCTCTCTCTCTCTCTCTCTCTCTCTGTGTCTCTCTCTCTCTCTGTCTCTGTCTCTCTGTCTCTCTCTCTGTCTCTCTCTCTCTCTCTCTCTCTCTGTCTCTCTGTCTCTCTCTCTCTCTGTCTCTCTGTCTCTGTCTCTCTCTGTCTCTGTCTCTCTGTGTCTCTCTCTCTCTCTCTCTGTCTCTCTCTCTCTCTCTCTCTCTCTCTCTCTCTCTCTCTCTCTCTCTCTCTGTCTCTCTGTCTCTGTCTCTCTCTGTCTGTCTCTGTCTCTCTCTCTCTCTGTCTCTCTCTGTCTCTCTGTGTCTCTGTCTCTCTCTGTCTCTCTCTGTCTCTCTGTGTCTCTGTCTCTCTCTGTCTCTCTGTGTCTCTGTCTCTCTCTCTCTCTCTGTCTCTCTGTCTCTGTCTCTCTCTGTCTCTGTCTCTGTCTCTCTCTCTCTCTGTCTCTCTCTGTCTCTCTGTGTCTCTGTCTCTCTCTGTCTCTCTGTGTCTCTGTCTCTCTCTCTCTCTCTGTCTCTCTGTCTCTGTCTCTCTCTGTCTCTGTCTCTGTCTCTCTCTCTCTCTGTCTCTCTCTCTCTCTCTGTCTCTCTCTGTCTCTCTGTGTCTCTGTCTCTCTCTGTCTCTCTGTGTCTGTAGCATGAGAGTGATATCTCAGCCTTCACCTATGAGAAGACCCTGGTGATGGAGCAGAGATCTCAGATGCTCAAACAGATGCAGCTGTCTCGCACCGAGCGTCAGAGAGAGGTTTGTATGAGAGCTATCGGGCTAGCTGCTTCCCTAGCATGCTAGCGTGGCGGTGGGGACAACATGAGAAGATGTGTGGACTCTTATAGAAGAACTATTGGAATGCAGCTCAGACTTCTCTGACCTCTGACCTCGGTCCTGCGGTGGGCAGGCCCAGCTGATCCACGACCGCAACACGGCATCTCATTGGTCGAGCAGCGAGCGGGCGGTGCCGGAGCAGGTCCACATGACCTGGACCAAGGAGAAGCTGGGGACGGAGAGGAACCGGACCAGAGAGGGCATGGGCGTGAAGGACATGTTCAGCATGAAGCCGTACGTCCACCCGTCTGCCTAACCTGTCTGTCTGCCTAACCTGTCTGTCTGCCTCACTAACCCGTCTGTCTAACTAACCTGTCTGTCTGCCTCACTAACCCGTCTGTCTGCCTAACCTGTCTGTCTGCCTCACTAACCCGTCTGTCTAACTAACCTGTCTGTCTGCCTAACCTGTCTGTCTGCCTCACTAACCCGTCTGTCTAACTAACCTGTCTGTCTGCCTCACTAACCTGTCTGTCTGACTAACCTGTCTGCCTCACTAACCTGTCTGTCTGCCTCACTAACCAGTCTGTCTGACTAACCTGTCTGTCTGCCTAACCTGTCTGTCTGCCTCACTAACCTGTCTGTCTGCCTCACTAACCCGTCTGCCTCACTAACCTGTCTGTCTGCCTAACCTGTCTGTCTGCCTCACTAACCCGTCTGCCTCACTAACCTGTCTGTCTGCCTCACTAACCCGTCTGTCTGACTAACTAACCTGTCTGTCTGCCTAACCTGTCTGTCTGCCTCACTAACCTGTCTGTCTGCCTCACTAACCCGTCTGTCTGTCTAACTAACCTGTCTGTCTGCCTAACCTATCTGTCTGCCTCACTAACCCGTCTGCCTCACTAACCTGTCTGTCTGCCTCACTAACCTGTCTGTCTGCCTCACTAACCCGTCTGCCTCACTAACCTGTCTGTCTGCCTAACCTGTCTGTCTGCCTCACTAACCCGTCTGCCTCACTAACCTGTCTGTCTGCCTCACTAACCTGTCTGTCTGCCTCACTAACCCGTCTGTCTGTCTGCCTAACCTGTCTGTCTGCCTCACTAACCTGTCTGTCTGCCTCACTAACCCGTCTGTCTGTCTGCCTAACCTGTCTGTCTGCCTAACCTGTCTGTCTGCCTCACTAACCCGTCTGCCTCACTAACCCGTCTGTCTGACTAACTAACCTGTCTGTCTGCCTAACCTGTCTGTCTGCCTCACTAACCTGTCTGTCTGTCTAACTAACCTGTCTGTCTGCCTAACCTGTCTGTCTGCCTCACTAACCCGTCTGCCTCACTAACCTGTCTGTCTGCCTCACTAACCTGTCTGTCTGCCTCACTAACCCGTCTGTCTGTCTAACTAACCTGTCTGTCTGCCTCACTAACCCGTCTGTCTGCCTCACTAACCCGTCTGTCTGTCTAACCTGTCTGTCTGCCTCACTAACCCGTCTGCCTCACTAACCTGTCTGTCTGCCTCACTAACCCGTCTGTCTGTCTAACTAACCTGTCTGCCTCACTAACCTGTCTGTCTGCCTCACTAACCAGTCTGTCTAACTAACCTGTCTGTCTGACTAACCTGTCTGTCTGCCTCACTAACCTGTCTGTCTGCCTCACTAACCCGTCTGTCTGACTAACTAACCTGTCTGTCTGCCTAAACTGTCTGTCTTCCTCACTAACCTGTCTGTCTGCCTCACTAACCAATCTGTCTGACTAACCTGTCTGCCTCACTAACCCGTCTGTCTGTCTAACTAACCTGTCTGTCTGCCTCACTAACCTGTCTGTCTGCCTCACTAACCCGTCTGTCTGTCTAACTAACCTGTCTGTCTGCCTCACTAATCAGTCTGTCTGACTAACCTGTCTGCCTCACTAACCTGTCTGTCTGTCTAACTAACCTGTCTGTCTGACTAACCTACCTGTCTGTCTGCCTCACTAACCCGTCTGTCTGTCTAACTAACCTGTCTGTCTGCCTCACTAACCCGTCTGTCTGTCTGTCTAACTAACCTGTCTGTCTGACTAACCTGTCTGTTCAGCATGAAGCCGTATGTCTCTTCACCTGTCTGTCTGTTGAATTACTGTAACTGTTATTATGAATTATTAATGTTCTTCATTTCTGTCTCTTTTTCAGGGAATGGGAAAATCTGTGAGTAACTTTATTTTTTACCGTTTAAATGAATAATGCTTATGTTTCTCATCAGTAACTAAACTATTCTTAATAAATGATTCTCTATCATATGATTATGATAAACAGCAGATTCCTTCATGGAATAAGCTACTAGTAAATAATCTACCGGCGACTAGATGGCTAATCTACTGGTCACTAGGTGGCTAATCTACTGGTCACTAGATGGCTAATCTACTGGCCTCTAGAAGGCTAATCTACCGCCCACTAGGTGGCTAATCTACCGCCCACTAGATGGCTAATCTACCGGCAACTAGGTGGCTAATCTACCGCCCACTAGATGGCTAATCTACCGCCCACTAGATGGCTAATCTACCGGCCACTAGGTGGCTAATCTACCGCCCACTAGATGGCTAATCTACCGCCCACTAGGTGGCTAATCTACCGGCCACTAGATGGCTAATCTACCGCCCACTAGGTGGCTAATCTACCGGTCACTAGGTGGCTAATCTACCGCCCACTAGGTGGCTAATCTACCGGCCACTAGGTGGCTAATCTACCGGTCACTAGATGGCTAATCTACCACCCACTAGGTGGCTAATCTACCGCCCACTAGATGGCTAATCTACCTCCCACTAGATGGCTAATCTACCGCCCACTAGATGGCTAATCTACCGCCCACTAGGTGGCTAATCTACCGCCCACTAGGTGGCTAATCTACCGCCCACTAGATGGCTAATCTACCGCCCACTAGATGGCTAATCTACCGCCCACTAGATGGCTAATCTACCGCCCACTAGATGGCTAATCTACCGCCCACTAGGTGGCTAATCTACCGCCCACTAGGTGGCTAATCTACCGCCCACTAGGTGGCTAATCTACCGCCCACTAGATGGCTAATCTACCGCCCACTAGGTGGCTAATCTACCGCCCACTAGGTGGCTAATCTACCGCCCACTAGGTGGCTAATCTACCGGCCACTAGATGGCTAATCTACCGGCCACTAGATGGCTAATCTACCGCCCACTAGATGGCTAATCTACCGCCCACTAGGTGGCTAATCTACCGCCCACTAGGTGGCTAATCTACCGCCCACTAGATGGCTAATCTACCGCCCACTAGATGGCTAATCTACCGGCCACTAGGTGGCTAATCTAGTTAGTCTAGCTAGTTCCTGTTTTTATGGTGCTATATTGACCTTAATGGTTCCTTGTCTGTTTGACGTGCTATGCTATCATTGTGTGATCTTGCTGTCCTGGTGTGCCATCTCAGCCTGGTCTCACTCGAAAAAGAGATATCAATCTCATGGGACTTCCTGGTTAAATAAAGGTTTAACCAAATTTCTTATAAAATAATGAAGTTAACTTAAAGAATATATCAAAATAATGTATAAATATTATATAAAAGAAATTGATATAATAAATATTGTATATAAACTATCAATATAATACATATTGTATACAAAATGTATCAATATAGTATATTACATCAATTAAAAGAATTGAATAATGTGGTTGCCCCTAGTAACGCTCCCACATGATGATGATGATTGGTTTCCCGTAGTAACCACTCCAACATGATGATGTTGTTGTTGCCTAGTAACCGGTCCAACATGATGATGATGATGGGTTTCCCCTAATAACCGCTCCAACATGATGATGTGGTTGCCTAGTAACCGGTCCAATGAGACGATGATGATGTTGTGGTTGCCTAGTAACCGGTCCAATGTGACAATGATGATGTTGTGGTTGCCTAGTAACCGGTCCAACGTGCGGAGGATGCACACGGCAGTCAAACTGAATGCGGTCGTGCTCAAGAAGTCCCAGAATGCCGAGCTGGTCCTGCTCAACATGCCAGGACCGCCCCGCAACGCAGAGGGAGATCAGAACTGTATCCTCCTAGTACTGCTATAATACTACTACAATACTACCTATTCTGATACTACTACAATACTACTACTAATAGTGGTCCTGCTTAACATGCCAGGACCACCCCGCCAGAACTGTGTTCAGCAAAACTACTACAACACTACAACCAACACTAGTACTACTACCATACTAGCACTAATCCTACTAGCGGTGAGCTTCCTGAACCAGGTGTCAGACATGGAGTTCCTGGAGGTGCTAATGGAGGGTCTGGACCGGGTGCTACTGATCCGTGGGGGAGGGCGTGAGGTCATCACCATCTACTCCTAGGTGGCTACAGATTGGCTGGCAAGAGATGATGAACGAACAAGGGGGGGGGGGGGGGGGGGGGGGGGGGGGGTGAAGACCGGAACTACAAGAACCTCAAGAACTACAAGAACCAGGGCTCTCTTCTATGATCACTACCCTCTGTGTATCGTGTAGCATGTTGGGGTGCTTGCAGTCTGACTAGTTGCTAGCATGCTGACTAGTTGCTATGAAGCTACAGGATGCTAGCAGACTAGTTTATATCGTGCAAACAAAATGCTAGCAGGCTGCTAGTTGCTAGCAGTGTGGCTAGTTGCTACTGGGATAGCTAGTTGCTAGCAGGCTGGCTAGTTTCCACTGAGCTTTCTAGATGTATTTATCGGAGCTAACAACTGACTAAGAAATGTGTCCATTGTGTTCAAACGGAGCTATTCTGTCACCATTTTGGTGCATAGGGAGGAATGTAATGTTCCGTTTTTACATAAAGTCAATTTGTTGTTTAATAGACAGACATCACTACAATGTAAAAACTTTCAAAGTATAGATCATATTTTCTCTGCTGTCCACACAGTGTGTTTGTGTGTGCACGTCCGTTTGGGTGTGTGTCTGTGTGTAAGTGTGTAATATTTGTCCTATTGTAATAAAAGGATAGATTCACTTTTTTATGTATTCTGATATCAATCATCATCAACGGTGTGTATATATTGTGTCTGTATTCACACACACACACACACACACACACACACACACACACACACACACACACACACACACACACACAGACAGCCCCATGCTTTCTCCTCTCCTCTCCTTCCCCATCCTCTCCTCTCCTCCTTTCTCCTCATCTCCTCTCCTTCCCCATCCTCTCCTCCTCTCCTCTCCTCCTTTCTCCTCTCCTCTCCTCTCCTCATCTCCTCTCCTTCCCCATCCTCTCCTCCTCTCCTCTCCTCTCCTCATCTCCTCTCCTTCCCCATCCTCTCCTCCTCTCCTCTCCTCATCTCCTCTCCTTCCCCATCCTCTCATCCTCTCCTCCTCTCCTCATCTCCTCTCTCCTGCAACTTATTCCTTATTGCTCTTGTATTTTAGCGTGTGAGTATGTGGTGTTTGATCATGCTCTGTGTGTGTGTGTGTGTGTGTGTGTGTGTGTGTGTGTGTGTATGTGTGTGTGTGTGTGTGTGTGTGTGTGTGTGTGTGTGTGTGTGTGATGAGATTTTCCGGCCACTGTTGCTCCCTTATATAACCCCCGAACATGTTATTAATTATTTTAATGAGAGATTAAATTAGTTCTGTCATCTGTGGGAACAGACCTCCAGCCAAGATGCCTTTGTTTTTAGTAAGAAGAGACACACACACACACACGCACGCACACACGCACACACGCACGCACGCACACACACACGCACGCACACACACACACATACAACTAGATGTAGCCTTTAGGTGTTGTGTAGCAGCTAGGTGTAGCCTTTAGGTGTTGTGTAGCAGCTAGGTGTAGCCTTTAGGTGTTGTGTAGCAGCTAGGTGTAGCCTTTAGGTGTTGTGAAGCAGCTAGGTGTAGCCTTTAGGTGTTGTGTAGCAGCTAGGTGTAGCTTCTAGGTGTTGTGTAGCGGTGTTGTGTAGCAGCTAGGTGTAGCCTTTAGGTGTTGCGTAGCTTCTAGGTGTTGTGTAGCATCTAGGTGTTCATCCATTCATCATTGTTTCTTCTTTCACATTAGGGACAGACAGGTTAGGGATGTTGGGTTAGGAGCGTTGGCTAACACACCCCAACACGCTCCCACCTAGCTGGTGTTTTCAGGAGGACATTTTCCAAGTCTGAGAGTTTGAATCCTGAAAGAACTATGAGTGTCTTTGTACTGAAGGGGGGAAGAGAGAGAGAGTGTGTTTCTGAGAGAGTGGTTTGTGTGTGTGTGAGAGAGAGAGGGAGAGAGAGAGAGAGGGAGAGAGAGAGAGAGAGAGAGAGAGAGAGAGAGAGAGGAGGCAAAGTCCTGGAGATCTCCTTCTTGGTCGCTCCTCTCCCAGTAGGCTAAACTTTTACACTTTGTGGATTTGAAAGCTTTTCGACGTGGATTGAAGCAGCGGACGCAGACATGGCTGTCCTGCGGTAAGGGAACCCAGCTGCCTTGTTCAGGAGAGGAGTCATGGGGTGTAGCATGTGGGTGCAGTGAGGTGGTCATGGGGTGTAGCATGTGGGTGCAGTGAGGTGGTCATGGGGTGCAGTGAGGTGGTCTTGGGGTGCCGTGAGGGGTCTTGGGGTGCAGTGTGTGGAAGCAGTGAGGGGTCTTGGGGTGCAGTGTGTGGAAGCAGTGAGGGGTCTTGGGGTGCAGTGTGTGGAAGCAGTGAGGGGTCTTGGGGTGCAGTGTGTGGAAGCAGTGAGGGGTCTTGGGGTGCAGTGTGTGGAGGCAGTGAGGGGTCTTGGGGTGCAGTGAGGGGTCTTGGGGTGCAGTGTGTGGAGGCAGTGAGGGGTCTTGGGGTGCAGTGAGGGGTCTTGGGGTGCAGTGAGGGGTCTTGGGGTGCAGTGTGTGGAGGCAGTGAGGGGTTCTTGGGGTGCAGTGTGTGGAAGCAGTGAGGGGTCTTGGGGTGCAGTGTGTGTGGAAGCAGTGAGGGGTCTTGGGGTGCAGTGTGTGGAAGCAGTGAGGGGTCTTGGGGTGCAGTGTGTGGAAGCAGTGAGGGGTCTTGGGGTGCAGTGTGTGGAGGCAGTGAGGGGTCTTGGGGTGCAGTGTGTGGAAGCAGTGAGGGGTCTTGGGGTGCAGTGTGTGGAAGCAGTGAGGGGTCTTGGGGTGCAGTGAGGGGTCTTGGGCTGCAGTGAGACTGATGCCAGGTGGTTGTTCCAGCAGGCTTCCCAGGTGGTGTGTTTCCGTGTGTCTGGTGCTGTGGAGCTGGCTGTCCACTGCTGCCGTCCAGGTTACAGAAGGTAACACTCTTTAGTTGATCCTAAGTTTATTATCTTTAATAACCACGTAATAATAAAATAAAATAAAAATGCAAAAACGAATCTGCAGCATGGAACACGTCGCTGGTGGAGAATGAGAACCAGCGACAGAAATGCACTACTATTTAAAATTCTTCCTTGTTTTCATTCAATGGTTGATTTCTAACCTCTTAAAAACTCCAGTGGACTTATTATCACACTTAAATGAACAAAGGAAACTAAGGGAGTGAGATGGAAAGTAGAGTAGTAGTATTGCTATAAGAAGGTGCAGTAGTAATAGCAGTAGTAGATTACACAGAATATGCCCAGAAATAATCACCAAATTCACATGTTTTCAGCGTGCCCTACACCCTATAAGTAGACCCTACCCGAGAAGCCCTAAACCCTACCTGTAGGCACCCTAGAGCAAGAAGCCCTAAACCCTACCTGTAGGCACCCTAAACCCTACCTGTAGGCACCCTAGAGCAAGAAGCCCTAAACCCTACCTGTAGGCACCCTAAACCCTACCTGTAGGCACCCTAGAGCAAGAAGCCCTAAACCCTACCTGTAGGCACCCTAAACCCTACCTGTAGGCACCCTACCCGAGAAGCCCTAAACCCTACCTGTAGGCACCCTAAACCCTACCTGTAGGCACCCTACCCGAGAAGCCCTAAACCCTACCTGTAGGCACCCTACAGGGGCAACCTTTAATATTAATATTACTATGCTAATGCTAATGACTTATGACCCTATGATAGTATGTTGATTGTCACTATGTATTAGCTTATTAGTATTTCAGAATGTGCCAAAAAATACATCAGCGCAACTTGTATTGGTCCCATAACAACACATAGACCGCTCATTTGCATAGATAACCCATTGGAAATCTTTAAGGTTAGTAGTCTTTTGTGTCGGAGGTCTTTAGCGATTACTGGAAGTCTTTAGTGAACATAGGAAGTCATTAGTGAGCGTTTGAAGTCTTTAGGGAATATGGGAAGTCTTTAGTGAGCGTTAGATGTCTTTAGTGAGCGTTAGAAGTCTTTAGTGAGCGTTAGATGTCTTTAGTGAGCGTTAGAAGTCTTTAGTGAGCGTTAGATGTCTTTAGTGAGTGTTAGAAGTCTTTAGTGAGCGTTAGAAGTCTTTAGTGAGCGTTAGAAGTCTTTAGTGAGCGTTAGAAGTCTTTAGTGAGTGTAATAAGTCTTTAGTGAGTGTAATAAGTCTTAAGTGAGATTTAGAAGTCTTTAGTGAGCGTTAGATGTCTTTAGTGAGCGTTAGATGTCTTTAGTGAGTATAATAATTCTTTAGTGAGTATAATAAGTCTTTAGTGAGCGTTAGATGTCTTTAGTGAGCGTTAGATGTCTTTAGTGAGTATAATAAGTCTTTAGTGAGTATAATAAGTCTTTAGTGAGCGTTAGATGTCTTTAGTGAGTGTTAGAAGTCTTTAGTGAGTGTTAGAAGTCTTTAGTGAGTGTAATAAGTCTTTAGTGAGCGGTAGAAGTCTATGAGGTCATTCTAGAGCTAGGAGAGGTTCAACAGCAGCAGGATTCTGACATGAGAAGGTCATGGAAGAGGGCTTAAGGAGATATCCTAGTCTGTCTCACTGTTGTGGAAGGTTATGGTATTGTTGTCATGGTTACCCGCCACAGAGAATGTTGGAGTGAATCCTCAGCATTGTTTTCACATCATCTAAACTCTGAACACACAAAGAGCATTCTGTGGGGTTATTGGACACGTGACTATTTATGGGGACATCATGGACGTGTTGTCACTGTAACCAGGGGCATCAGCACTACGGACACTAGATATCATTAGTTTGTTTGTGGTCAAACATTATGGTCTGTGGACCAACACTAAATTGTTAAATAGTATTTTCTGTACTAAGCAGGTACTTGTGTGTTCTAGCCAGTACCAGAAGGTCTCACCTGACCAGCTGGGTCAACACACACACGAGTTAGGGGTGAGGTAGGGGTTAGGAGGGGT
>JACYXH010000752.1:322500-335000 GCA_026745465.1 Lota lota
AAAGGAGCTCAGGGCTTCCCCGGTCTGGCTGGAGAGGTTGGAACCAAAGGAGAGAAGGTAAACATCCAACAACCTGCCTCCATTCCATCTCCATCCTCCGTCGTCCATCATCCTTCTCTCTCTCTGTGTTTCCAGGGAGACAGCGGTGTGGGGTTACCAGGGCAACCAGGCCTTCCTGGCCCTCCTGGACCGCTCAGATCACAAAGTGTCCCTGTGAGTGCTCACCTTACCTTAACTTAACCTTAACCTCACTTAAACTAAACCTTAACATTTACTAGACCTTCATTTGAGTTTAACCTGAGCTTAACTTAATGTTAACCTAACCTTAGCCTAACCTAAGTTTAAGGTTAGGCCAACCCTAACCCTAACCCTAACCTTACTTAAACTTGAACTTAAACTAACCTTAACTTAACCCTAACTTTACATTCACTTAACCTTAACCAACCTCAACTTAAACTTACTTTAACTAATCTTAACTTAACCCTAACGAACCGTAATGCAACTTTAATATAACCCGTAAGTGACCCTAAGTAACCTTAGCTTAGCGTGACCCTAGCTAACCTTAGCTTAGCGTGACCCTAAGTAACCTTAGCTTAGCGTGACCCTAGCTAACCTTAGCTTAGCGGGACCCTAAGTAACCTTAGCTTAGCGTGACCCTAGCTAACCTTAGCTTAGCGGGACCCTAAGTAACCTTAGCTTAGTGTGACCCTAGCTAACCTTAGCTTAGCGGGACCCTAAGTGACCCTGTGAGGTGTTATCTGTTGTATCTCAGTACGGAGCAGACGCCCTGGGTTCTGGTTCTGAAGACCTGGAGGACACAGAGCTGCTCAGGGTAGATCACACACACTCATATCTAAAGGGAAGGACCTTTGAGTACTTCCTGTCCTCACAGGAAGTAGATTTAAAGACTGATGATGTACTGAAATTTCCTGCAGGGTCTCCCCGGTCCTCCCGGGCCCCCTGGACCCCCCGGACCCCGAGGACATGACCCCCTGAACCCGGGCGACGCCTCTGGACCCTCTGGACCCCCTGGACCCCCTGGGGGCCACGGCCAGGCCGGACCACCAGGAGCCCCAGTAAGAGAACCCCTGATGTGAAGACATTTATACAGCTTCCATACACGTCCACCTATAGGAGCTATAGGAACCACAAGCTATATAAATAGTCCTGACACGTCCACCTATAGGAGCTATAGGAACCACAAGCTGTATAAATAGTCCTGACACGTCCACCTATAGGAGCTATAGGAGCCACAAGCTATATAAATAGTCCTGACACGTCCACCTATAGGAGCTATAGGAACCACAAGCTGTATAAATAGTCCTGACACGTCCACCTATAGGAGCTATAGGAGCCACAAGCTATATAAATAGTCCTGACACGTCCACCTATAGGAGCTATAGGAACCACAAGCTGTATAAATAGTCCTGACACGTCCACCTATAGGAGCTATAGGAACCACAAGCTATATAAATAGTCCTGACACGTCCACCTATAGGAGCTATAGGAACCACAAGCTGTATAAATAGTCCTGACACGTCCACCTATAGGAGCTATAGGAACCACAAGCTATATAAATAGTCCTGACACGTCAACCTATAGGAGCTATATAAATAGTCCTAACACATTAACCTATAGAAGCTATATAAATAGTCTTAACACATTAACCTATAGGAGCTATATAAATAGTCCTAACACATTAACCTATAGAAGCTATATAAATAGTCTTAACACATTAACCTATAGGAGCTATATAAATAGTCTAACACATTAACCTATAGAAGCTATATAAATAGTCTTAACACATTAACCTATAGGAGCTATATAAATAGTCTAACACATTAACCTATACAAGCTATATAAATAGTCTTAACACATTAACCTATAGGAGCTATATAAATAGTCTAACACATTAACCTATACAAGCTATATAAATAGTCTAAAAGATAACATGTCTGTATAAATGCTATAAGTGCTGTTGTCAGAACTGGTGTTAGAATGGTTGAGCCCTCGATCAGCTGTCAGTGAGGAAATGGATGAGAGGAACGATGCTTCTCTCTGTTCTCTCTGATTAACATATTGTCTGGTGTGTAGTCTAGTGCTGTCACATCTGTCTTCACATGATGTGTACTTTGTATGTCGCCATGTGTTAATCATGGATTATGTAGTAACACTTGTCTGAGTCTTTAATTACCAAGTCAATCTCCATCCTTCATCTCTGTTGTTCTTTCCCTATTGATCACTCCTCTCCTCCTCCTCCTCCTCCTCCTCCTCCTCCTCCTCCTCCTCCTCCTCCTCCTCCTCCTCCTCCTCCTCCTCCCAGGTGGGTGAGGAGGAGTTCAGTGGTTCTGGGGGTTCAGGTCTCAGTTCAGAGTTCAGATCAGGACTGGGTTCTGGTGTTGATTCTGGTGCTGGTTCTGGTTTTCGTTCTGGTGTTGGTGCTAGTTCTGGTGCTAGTTCTGGTTCTGGTGCTGGTTCTGGTGCTGGTTCTAGTTCTGGTGCTAGTTCTGGTGCTGGTGCTGGTTCTGGTGCTGGTTCTAGTTCTGGTGCTAGTTCTGGTGCTGGTGCTGGTTCTGGTGCTGGTTCTGGTTTTCGTTCTGGTGTTGGTGCTAGTTCTGGTGCTAGTTCTGGTTCTGGTGCTGGTTCTGGTGCTGGTTCTGGTTTTCGTTCTGGTGTTGGTTCTGGTTCTGGTGCTAGTTCTGGTTCTGGTGCTGGTTCTGGTTTTCGTTCTGGTGTTGGTGCTAGTTCTGGTGCTAGTTCTGGTTCTGGTGCTGGTTCTGGTGCTGGTTCTAGTTCTGGTGCTAGTTCTGGTGCTGGTTCTAGTGCTGGTTCGAGTTCTGGTGCTAGTTCTGGGGCTGGTTCTGGTGCTAGTTCTGGTGCTGGTTCTAGTACTGGTTCTAGTTCTGGTGCTGGTTCTGGTGCTAGTTCTGGTGCTGGTTCTGGTGCTGGTTCTGGTTCTGGTGCTGGTTCTAGTTCTGGTGCTGGTTCTAGTGCTGGTTCTAGTTCTGATGCTGGTTCTGGTGCTGGTTCTGGTGCTGGTTCTAGTTCTAGTGCTGGTTCTGGTTCTGGTGCTGGTTCTAGTGCTGGTTCGAGTTCTGGTGCTAGTTCTGGGGCTGGTTCTGGGGCTGGTTCTGGTGCTAGTTCTGGTGCTGGTTCTAGTACTGGTTCTAGTTCTGGTGCTGGTTCTGGTGCTGGTTCTGGTGCTGGTTCTGGTTCTGGTGCTGGTTCTAGTTCTGGTGCTAGTTCTGGTGCTGGTTCTGGTGCTGGTTCTGGTTCTGGTGCTGGTTCTAGTTCTGGTGCTGGTTCTAGTGCTGGTTCTAGTTCTGATGCTGGTTCTGATGCTGGTTCTGGTGCTGGTTCTGGTGCTGGTGCTAGTTCTGGTGCTGGTTTGGATCCAGATCTGGGGTCCCACTCTAGTCCTGGTCTTGGTTCCATCCTAGTGTGGGTGTCTGGACAGGTGTGTGAAACACCGTTAGTAGCCTGGGAGAGCGCCAGCATGCTAACAGTATGCTAATAGGCTAATATATCTTTCTCATTATAAACAGAGATCCTTCACCCGTGATTTTTTTTCACTGTACCGTTAGCTGAATGGCTAGATCCACTGCTAAAATAGCAGCTAGCTGAATGGCTAGATCCACTGCTAAAATAGCAGCTAGCTGAATGGCTAGATCCACTGCTAAAATAGCAGCTAGCTGAATGGCTAGATCCACTGCTAAAATAGCAGCTAGCTGAATGGCTAGCTCCACTGCTAAAATAGCGGCTAGCTGAATGGCTTGCTCCACTGCTAAAATAGCGGCTAGCTGAATGGCTAGCTCCACTGCTAAAATAGCGGCTAGCTGAATGGCTAGATCCACTGCTAAAATAGCAGCTAGCTGAATGGCTAGCTCCACTGCTAAAATAGCGGCTAGCTGAATGGCTAGCTCCACTGCTAAAATAGCGGCTAGCTGAATGGCTAGCTCCACTGCTAAGATAGCGGCTAGCTGAATGGCTAGATCCACTGCTAAAATAGCAGCTAGCTGAATGGCTCGCTGAACCAATAGCTGAACTGCAGGAGTTTGTGCGTGACTGCATGTTTCAGGTTGCATTTGCAATTGCTTTGTGTATGGCGTGTGTGGGTCTGTTTCTGTGTGTGTGTGTGTGTGTGTGTGTGTCTGAGTGTGTGTCTGTCTGTGTGTGTATCTGTGTGTGTGTGTGTGTGTGTGTGTGTGTGTGTGTGTGTGTGTGTGTGTGAGTGAGTCTGTCTGTGTGTGTGTGTCTGTATGTGTGTGTGTGTGTGTGTGTGTGTGTGTGTGTGTGTGTGTGTTTCTGTCTGTCTGTGTGTGTGTGTGTGAGTGAGTCTGGGCTGAACTTCTTCTGTCTGTCTTTCAGGGCCTCTCAGGTAGAGATGGGGATCCAGGTCTTCCTGGAGTTGGGGGAGAGAAGGTGAGACTGAACCTTCATCATCATCCTCATCCTCATGTACAGTCTGCGTCTTCCCTTGGATTGGTCATTTCTTTCTTATCCCTCCCTCCCTCCCTCCCACCCTCTCTCTCCCCCCTCTCTCCGCCCTCACCCCCCGCCCTCTCTCCCTCCCTCCCTCCCTCCCCCCTCCCTTCCTCTCTCCCTCCCTCTCTCCCTCTCTCCCCTCTTCCCTCTCTCTCTCCTTCTCTCCTTCTCTCCCCCCTCCCTCTCTCCCTCCCACCCTCTCTCTCCTCCCTCCTCCCCCTCCCTCCCTCTCTCCCCCCTCCCCCCTCCCTCCCTCCCTACCTCCCTCTCTCCCCCTCCCTCTCTCCCCCCTCCCTCTCTCCCCCTCCCTCCCTCTCTCCCCTCCCTCCCTCCCTCTCTCCCCCTCCCTCCCTCTCTCCCCCCTCTCTCCTCCCTCCCTTCCTCTCTCCCCCCTCTCTCCCTCATCTCTCCCCCCTCCCTCTCTCCCTCTCTCTCCCCCTCTCTCCCCCCCTCCCTCTCTCCCCCTCTCTCCCCCCTCCCTCCCTCCATCTCTCCCTCCTCTCTCCCCCCTCCCCCCCTTTCTCCCCCCTCCCTCCCTAGGGTGATCCAGGACTCCCTGGGCCATCAGGACCAAAGGTAGTTTGTCAAGATTGATTCATTTATATATAATATTTATATTTATTATTTCTTAGTATTTATACAGTATTTTATACAGTATACATACATTTATATTTATGTAAATATAATGTATATATACAGTATATATACATTATATTTACATATATACATTTATATATACTGTATAAATACTGTTTCTATTTTTTATATGTAATGTTTATACAATTTAAATTGTATGGATATATTAGGAATACAGTATACATAGTGTATATATACAGTATATATAGTGTATATATACAGTATATATATATAATGTGTATTATACAGTATAGATCGGTATATGTGTATTTATACATTATATATACAGTATAAATACAGTATACAGTATATACAGTGTGACTGCAACACGAGGCCAGCACTTCCTCATTTGTCCTCCAGGGGGAGTGTGGCGCTGTGGGCGTGGCCGGGCCCCCGGGGGTCAGGGGCCCCCAGGGACCTAGCGGCCCCGCTGGCCGCCCAGGACCCCCAGGACCCCCAGGAAGCAGATTCTTCTTGGAGGTGGAGTTTCTTTAGACCAGTGGTCCTTGAACAGGTTTAGCTCTGTAGGGTTTATGGGGTCGCAGTGTTTAAACAACCTGCTGTTACACACGAGACATCACACTGTAGAAGATCCCGGTCTTTATCATGACCTTGTGCTATAGCATGTAACGTTTATTTAGAAGGACTTAAGGTATACGTGTGTGTTGTGTTTAACAGGACTTAAGGTCTAAGTGTGTGTTGTGTTTAGGAGGACTTATGGTCTACGTGTGTGTTGTGTTTATAAGGACTTAAGGTCTACGTGTGTGTTGTGTTTAGGAGGACTTAAGGTCTACGTGTGTGTTGTGTTTAGGAGGACTTAAGGTCTACGTGTGTGTTGTGTTTAACAGGACTTAAGGTCTACGTGTGTGTTGTGTTTATAAGGACTTAAGGTCTACGTGTGTGTTGTGTTTAACAGGACTTAAGCTCTACGTGTGTGTGTTGTGTTTAGGAGGACTTAAGGTCTACGTGTGTGTTGTGTTTAGGAGGACTTAAGGTCTACGTGTGTGTTGTGTTTATAAGGACTTAAGGTCTACGTGTGTGTTGTGTTTAGGAGGACTTAAGGTCTACGTGTGTGTGTTGTGTTTAGGAGGACTTAAGGTCTACGTGTGTGTTGTATTTATAAGGACTTAAGGTCTGTGTGTGTTGTATTTATAAGGACTTAAGGTCTTCGCATGTGTTGTATTTATAAGGACTTAAGGTCTGTGTGTGTTGTGTTTATAAGGACTTAAGGTCTACATGTGTGTTGTGTTTAGGAGGACTTAAGGTCTACGTATGTGTTGTATTTATAAGGTCTGTGTGTGTTGTATTTTTAAGGACTTAAGGTCTACATGTGTGTTGTGTTTAGGAGGACTTAAGGTCTACGTGTGTGTTGTGTTTATAAGGACTTAAGGTGTGTGTTGTATTTAGAAGGACTTTGGAGGAATAAGTGTGTGTTGTGTTTATAAGGACTTATGGTGTGTGTTGTATTTAGAAGGACTTTGGAGGAATAAGGGTGTGTTGTGTTTGTAAGGACTTTGGAGGAATAAGGGTGTGTTGTGTTTATAAGGACTTTTTGTATTTTCAAGGACTTGGAAGGTTCTGGAATGACTGACATGCTCATCGGAGCCAGTGTCCGAGGTCCGCAGGTCCGTAAAGCTGGGGGGGGGGGTGTGGGTGGGTGTGTGAGTGTGTGTGCGTGTGTGCGTGAGTGCATGCGTGTGTGTTACATTTCTTTCTCCATCTCAACTCATCTCACTTTTTTCCCAGGGTGCACCTGGTCCTCCTGGAGCTCCAGGAATAAAGGTATACTATATTTACCTATAGATAAATCTATATGTCCATCTATGGATTTCTTCCACTTCAGTCCCCTGTTTGACCTGTTGGTCACCTGGTAACAAGGAGCATCATCGGAGAAAGGCTTTCCATCACACCTCTGTAACTAGTTAACATTCTTAACCAGCCAAACCTTGGCAGTTGCTGATGCTTTTTGTAACGTACTTATGTACGACTTTGGACCTTTTTGTGGTGGTAGCACTGGTACCAGCAAGGTCGCACCGGTCAAAGGTCATTCATTGCTCTTTACAAAGGAGGAAATCACAGTTTAAAACATTAAAAGGACAATCATTCAAATAAAGTATAAGATGATAAGAATATAACTATAGCAGACATTCATGTTCAATAGAAAGCTGAGGCGAAATGTTTTGAGTCGTGATATAACAGAAGAAATAGTTGCGGGTTCCCTCACAGGTTCTGGAAGTTGTTTCCAGATCGGGTTAAAGGTCAGAGCTCCTCCACCATGCCAGGTGGAGCCCTGGGACCAGTGAGCAGGTCCCAGAAGACTCCAACACACAACCACATCACAGATGGATTGTGGTCCCAGCCCATTTAGTGCTTTATAATCTAAAGTGATCTTTTAAATCAATTCACTGGCAAACAGGAATCCTAACAGTGATACTAGCACTGGATTGGTGTGATCTGCTTTGTTCTGTCATTATGGTATTACTAGTTCTGTATGTGTGGTTAAAGAACTGTATGGCACTCTGGTATTTTTATTGGCTGATACAGCTGTCTGTCATCCTACCTGTAGGGCAAAGACGGAGTCCCAGGTACCCCTGGGCTGTCAGTCAAGGTAGGTCAACTCTCTTGACCCTTGAGGCTGTTTCATGGTTGGTGTGTCTGGTGTCTCATGGTGTCTCATGGTGTCTCTCGGTGTGTCTGGTGTCTCATGGTGTCTCTCGGTGTGTCTGGTGTCTCTCGTGTGTTTCTGGTGTCTCATGGTGTGTCTGGTGTCTCTCGGTGTGTCTGGTGTCTCATGGTGTCTCTCGGTGTGTCTGGTGTCTCATGGTGTCTCTCGGTGTGTCTGGTGTCTCTCGTGTGTTTCTGGTGTCTCATGGTGTGTCTGGTGTCTCTCGGTGTGTCTGGTGTCTCATGGTGTCTCTCGGTGTGTCTGGTGTCTCTCGGTGTGTCTGGTGTCTCTCGGTGTGTCTGGTGTCTCATGGTGTCTCTCGGTGTGTCTGGTGTCTCTCGGTGTGTCTGGTGTCTCTCGGTGTGTCTGGTGTCTCATGGTGTCTCATGGTGTGTCTGGTGTCTCATGGTGTGTCTGTCGGTGTGTCTGGTGTCTCATGGTGTGTCTAGTGTCTCTCGGTGTGTCTGCTGTCTCATGGTGTCTCTCGGGGTGTCTGGTGTCTCATGGTGTGTCTGGTGTCTCATGGTGTGTCTGGTGTCTCATGGTGTGTCTGGTGTCTCATGGTGTGTCTGGTGTCTCATGGTGTGTCTGGTGTCTCATGGTGTGTCTCATGGTGTGTCTAATGTCTCTCGGTGTGTCTGGTGTCTCATGGTGTGTCTCATGGTGTGTCTGGTGTCTCTCGGTGTGTCTGGTGTCTCATGGTGTGTCTGGTGTCTCTGATGATCTCAGGGAGAATCTGGAGATCCAGGACCTCAAGGACAGCCAGGTCTGGCAGGACTGCCAGGAGCCAGGGTGAGTACTACTAACTAGAGTACTACAAGCCTGAGTACTACTAACTAGAGTACTACAAGCCTGAGTACTACTAACTAGAGTACTACAAGCCTGAGTACTACTAACTAGAGTAGTAGTCAGTAGAGTACTAGAGTACTACTGACCAGTACCCTGAGTAGACATCATCTCGTATCTGTTTCCTGCTCCAGGGCGCTAAGGGAGAGAAGGGCAGCACAGGACTCAAGGTAAGAAGCTCTTACCATCCCATAATAGCCCTGTGTGTTCAGACATGTGATGGTCCCACAACCATTCATGTACTGCTTATTGAACTGGGTTTAACTCTGGGTTTAACTCTGTTTCCAGGGGGGTCGCGGTGAGGAAGGGCTGAGTATCCAGGGGCCCCCCGGCCCCCCCGGCCCACCAGGACCAATCATCAGCCTGCAGGAAGTACGTGCCCATATATAGAACTATGGGATTATAACCTATGACTCTATGTGTTTATATGAGTTAGAACCTATGACTCTATGTGTTTATATGAGTTAGAACCTATGACTCTATGTGTTTATATGAGTTAGAACCTATGACTCTATGTGTTTATATGGGTTAGAACCTATGACTCTATGTGTTTATATGAGTTAGAACCTATGACTCTAGGTGTTTATATGAGTTAGAACCTATGACTCTGTGTTAATATGAGTTAGAACCTATGACTCTATGTGTTTATATGAGTTAGAACCTATGACTCTATGTGTTTATATGAGTTAGAACCTATGACTCTATGTGTTTATATGAGTTAGAACCTATGACTCTATGTGTTTATATGGGTTAGAACCTATGACTCTATGTGTTTATATGAGGTAGAACCTATGACTCTATGTGTTAATATGAGTTAGAACCTATGACTCTATGTGTTTATATGAGTTAGAACCTATGACTATGTGTTTATATGAGTTAGAACCTATGACTCTAGGTGTTTATATGAGTTAGAACCTATGACTCTAGGTGTTAATATGAGTTAGAACCTATGACTCTAGGTGTTTATATGAGTTAGAACCTATGACTCTAGGTGTTTATATGAGTTAGAACCTATGACTCTGTGTTTATATGAGTTAGAACCTATGACTCTATGTGTTTATATGAGTTAGAACCTATGACTCTATGTGTTTATATGGGTTAGAACCTATGACTCTATGTGTTTGTATGAGTTAGAACCTATGACTCTATGTGTTTATATGAGTTAGAACCTATGACTCTATGTGTTTATATGAGTTAGAACCTATGACTATGTGTTTATATGAGTTAGAACCTATGACTATGTGTTTATATGAGTTAGAACCTATGATTCTATGTGTTTATATGAGTTAGAACCTATTACTCTATGTGTTTATATGAGTTAGAACCTATGACTCTAGGTGTTTATATGAGTTAGAACCTATGACTCTAGGTGTTTATATGAGTTAGAACCTATGACTCTAGGTGTTTATATGAGTTAGAACCTATGACTCTGTGTTTATATGAGTTAGAACCTATGACTCTATGTGTTTATATGAGTTAGAACCTATGACTCTATGTGTTTATATGGGTTAGAACCTATGACTCTATGTGTTTGTATGAGTTAGAACCTATGACTCTATGTGTTTATATGAGTTAGAACCTATGACTCTATGTGTTTATATGAGTTAGAACCTATGACTATGTGTTTATATGAGTTAGAACCTATGACTATGTGTTTATATGATTTAGAACCTATGATTCTATGTGTTTATATGAGTTAGAACCTATTACTCTATGTGTTTATATGAGTTAGAACCTATGACTCTAGGTGTTTATATGAGTTAGAACCTATGACTCTATGTGTTTATATGAGTTAGAACCTATGACTCTATGTGTTTATATGAGTTAGAACCTATGACTCTATGTGTTTATATGAGTTAGAACCTATGACTCTATGTGTTTATATGGGTTAGAACCTATGACTCTATGTGTTTATGTGAGTTAGAACCTATGACTCTATGTGTTACTATGAGTTAGAACCTATGACTCTATGTGTTTATATGAGTTAGAACCTATGACTCTATGTGTTAATATGAGTTAGAACCTATGACTCTAGGTGTTTATATGAGTTAGAACCTATGACCATTTTGTGGTACTATTAGGTTAGAAGTAATGACATAATGTGTGGTTCTATGGGGTTAGAACCAATGATTGTGTGTTGTGGTTCTCAGCTGCTCCTGAACGACACTGAGGGAGTGTTCACAGACATCAGAGGACCGCCTGGCCCAGCGGTGACACACGCACACACACACACACACACGCACACGCACACGCACACGCACACGCACGCGCGCACACACACACACACGCACACGCACACACGCACGCACGCGCACGCAGGCACGCGCACGCACACGCGCACACACGCACACACGCAATCACACTCACAGCAAAGTGTCCTGCTTTTGAAGCTTAGCCATATCACTTGTGGTGCTGCTAACGTGTGTGTGTGTGTGTGTGTGTGTGTGTTGTGTGTGTGTGTGTGTGTGTGTGTTGCAGGGTCCTGAAGGTTTGCCCGGCAGAGCAGGATTTCCTGTAAGAACCCTCCTCCATACACCTGTCAATCAATCACCTCTCAGTGACTGTGCTGACAGCAGACACGCCCATACACCTGTCAATCAATCACCTCTCAGTGGCTGTGCTGACAGCAGACACGCCCATACACCTCAGGTTCTGGATCCATCCAGAACCTCCTGACATCCATGTATTACACATATATATATATATACATATATATGTGTGTATATATATACATGTATGTACATGTATATATATGTATATATGTATATGTACATATATACATGTATACATGTACATATGTATGTACATGTATATGTGTACATATATACATGTATATATATGTATATATGTACATGTACATGTATATATATGTATGTATGTACATGTATGTTCATGTTGTTTCTCTCTCAGGGGCCACGGGGGCCGAAGGGTGATGGGGGTCCACCTGGAGGCCGGGGGCCGGCAGGCCCCAAGGTGAGGAACACCAAACACATACAACAGCATGAATACGGGCTGCTAGGTGTATGTATGTATGGTAGTATATCATATATATAGTATTGTGTTCCAGGGAGACAAAGGGGAGCCGGGTGTGACCATCGCTGCGGACGGCTCCCTGCTGTTAGGAGCCAGAGGCCCCCAGGGGCCCAGAGGGATCAAGGTGAGCACTATCACCTTGATCACTATTAGTGAACAACAGGGTCACCGCTTTCACTCGGTATCTAAGTAACACTTCTAACTAAGCTTCTAATACTTCTAACTACACTTCTCATACTTCTAACTACACTTGTAACTACACTTCTAACTAAGCTTCTAATACTTCTAACTACACTTCTAACTACACTTCTAACTAAGCTTCTAATACTTCTAACTAAGCTTCTAATACTTCTAACTACACTTCTAACTACACTTCTAACTAAGCTTCTAATACTTCTAACTAAGCTTCTAATACTTCTAACTACACTTCTAACTACACTTCTAACTAAGCTTCTAATACTTCTAACTACACTTCTAACTACACTTCTAACTACACTTCTAACTAAGCTTCTAACTAAGCTTCTCATACTTCTAACTACACTTCTAACTACACTTCTAACTAAGCTTCTAATACTTCTAACTAAGCTTCTAATACTTCTAACTACACTTCTAACTACACTTCTAACTAAGCTTCTAATACTTCTAACTACACTTCTAACTACACTTCTAACTACACTTCTAACTAAGCTTCTAACTAAGCTTCTCATACTTCTAACTACACTTCTAACTACACTTCTAACTAAGCTTCTAATACTTCTAACTACACTTCTAACTACACTTCTAACTAAGCTTCTAATACTTCTAACTACACTTCTAACTAAGCTTCTAACTAAGC
>JACYXH010000752.1:342500-492500 GCA_026745465.1 Lota lota
GAGAGCCAGGTACACACACACACACACCCACACACACACACACACAGCCAAGTACACACACCCACAAACTCTCACACACACACACACACATAATCAGCCAGGTTGATGTAATTACACCCAATGTGTGTATGTGTGTGTGTGTGTGTATGTGTGTGTGTGTGTGTGTGTGTGTATGTGTGTGTGTTCAGGAGCTGCAGGAGTCCAGGAGAGGGTACCAGCCCAGCTATAACCTGCTTCCCCAGACCGCCTCCGCAGTACCTGGGGTACACACACACACACACACACACACACACACACACACACACACACACACACACACACACACACACACATATTGCTGCTTTGCACAAAGAGCTTTCAATAAATAAAGGTTGATCTGATCTCAACACTCCTCTCTCCATTTACTGTTCTGCTTCTCCTCCTCTACCTCCTCCACCTCCTCTTCCTCCTCCACCCCATCTCCCGCTCATCCTCCGCCACCACCTCTTCCTCCTCCTCCCTCCAACACCTCCTCCTCCGCCTCAACCCCACCTAAACCTCCTCCCCCTCCTCCTCCCCCTCCTCCTCCCCCTCCTCCACCCCCTCCTCCCTCAGCTCCGCCTGGTAGCTCTGAACTCCCCCCTGCGGGGCGACATGCGTGGGATCCGGGGGGCTGACTTCCAGTGCTTCCAGCAGGCCAGGGGGGTGGGGCTGACCGCCACCTACAGGGCCTTCCTCTCCTCCCACCTCCAGGACCTAGCAACCATCGTCAGGAGGAACGACCGCCGCCACATGCCCGTCGTCAACCTCCATGTAGGGCCCCAGAGTACCAGACTAGACTAGATGATACCAGACTAGACTAGATGATACCAGACTAGACTAGATGATACCAGACTAGACTAGATGATACCAGACTAGACTAGATGATACCAGACTAGACTAGATGATACCAGACTAGACTAGACTAGATGATACCAGACTAGACTAGATGATACCAGACTAGACTAGATGATACCAGACTAGACTAGATGATACCAGATTAGACTAGATGATACCAGACTAGACTAGATGATACCAGATTAGACTAGATGATACCAGACTAGACTAGATGATACCAGATTAGACTAGATGATACCAGATTAGACTAGACTAGATTATACCAGATTAGACTAGACTAGATGATACCAGATTAGACTAGATGATACCAGATTAAACTTCATTATACTAGACTAGATGATACTAGATTAAACTACATTATACTAGACTAGATGATACTAGATTAAACTACATTATACTAGACTAGATGATACTAGATTAAACTACATTATACTAGACTAGATGATACTAGATTAAACTACATTATACTAGACTAGATGATACTAGATTAAACTACATTATACTAGACTAGATTATACTAGACTAGAATAGAATAGATAATAGACTAGACTAGATGATACTAGATTATACTAGACTAGATGATACTAGATGATACTAGACTGGAATAGAATAGATTATACTAGACTAGATTATACTAGACTAGATTATACTAGATGATACTAGACTAGACTAGATTATACTAGACTAGACTAGATGATACCAGACTAGACTAGATGATACCAGACTAGACTAGATGATACCAGACTAGACTAGATGATACCAGATTAGACTAGATGATACCAGATTAGACTAGACTAGATTATACCAGACTAGACTAGACTAGATGATACCAGACTAGACTAGATGATACCAGACTAGACTAGATGATACCAGACTAGACTAGATGATACCAGATTAGACTAGATGATACCAGATTAGACTAGATGATACCAGACTAGACTAGATGATACCAGATTAGACTAGATGATACCAGACTAGACTAGATGATACCAGATTAGACTAGATGATACCAGATTAGACTAGACTAGATTATACCAGATTAGACTAGACTAGATGATACCAGATTAGACTAGATGATACCAGATTAAACTTCATTATACTAGACTAGATGATACTAGATTAAACTACATTATACTAGACTAGATGATACTAGATTAAACTACATTATACTAGACTAGATGATACTAGATTAAACTACATTATACTAGACTAGATGATACTAGATTAAACTACATTATACTAGACTAGATGATACTAGATTAAACTACATTATACTAGACTAGATTATACTAGACTAGAATAGAATAGATAATAGACTAGACTAGATGATACTAGATTATACTAGACTAGATGATACTAGATGATACTAGACTGGAATAGAATAGATTATACTAGACTAGATTATACTAGACTAGATTATACTAGATGATACTAGACTAGACTAGATTATACTAGACTAGACTAGATATTAGATTATACTAGACTAGATTAAGATTATTCTCAATGAGATTATACTAGATTATCCTACATTTTATAAAAATTGTACTAGATGAGCTATGCTACATTATACTAGATAAACTAAATAATATACTAGATGAGATTATACTAGATTAGATAACATGACATTATACTAGATTATACCAGATTAGATTATACTAGATACAATTATACTAGATTATAATATTACATTATACTAAATTATACAGATATGATAACAATGATAGAATAACATCTTTATCTTCTCTCCTCTCCTCTCTGCTACCCTCCTCTCCTCTTTCCTCCTTGCCTATCTCCTCCTCTCCTGTTTCCTCTCCCCTCCTCTCCTTTCTCCTCCTCTCCTCTCTCCCTCTCCTTTCCTCAACTCACCTCTCCTCTCTCCTCTCCTCTCTCCTCCTCTCCTCTTTCCTCCTCTCCTCCTCTCCTCTCTCCTCTCCTCTCTCCTCTTCTCTCTCCTCCTCTCCTCTCCTCTTTCCTCTCCTCCTCTCCTTTCCTCAACTCACCTCTCCTCTCTCCTCCTCTCCTCTCTCCTCTTCTCCTCTCCTCTCTCCTCTCCTCTCTCCTCTTCTCTCTCCTCCTCTCCTCTCTCCTCTCCTCCTCTCCTCCTCTCCTCTCCTTTCCTCAACTCACCTCTCCTCTCTCCTCTCTCCTCCTCTCCTCTCCTCTCCTCTCCTTTCCTCAACTCACCTCTCCTCTCTCCTCCTCTCCTCTCTCCTCCTCTCCTCTCCTCTCCTCTCTTCTCCTCTCCTCTCCTCTCCTCTCCTCTCCTCTCCTCTCCTCACAGGGGGAGGTGCTGTTCAGCAGCTGGGCGTCCATCTTCTCAGGGAATGGGGGCGTGTTTAACCCTGCCACGCCCCTCTACTCATTTGACGGCCGTGATGTCATGACTGACCCAGCATGGTGAGTTTGAACCTCTGACCCCGATCCTCCTCTCCATCTCTCCCCTCCTTCTCTCTCCTCCTCTCTCCTCTCCATCTCTCTCTCTCTCCTCCTCTCTCCTCGCCTCCTCTCTCCTCTCCATCTCTCCTACTCTCTCCTCCTGTCCTCTCCCTCCTCCTCGCTCCTCTATCTCTCCTTCTCTCTCCTCCTCTCCTCTCCCTCCTCCTCTTTCCTCTCCCTCCTCCTCTCTCCTCTCCTCTCCCTCCTCCTCTCTCCTCTCCCTCCTCCTCTCTCCTCTCCCTCCTCCTCTCTCCTCTCCTCTCCCTCCTCCTCTCTCCTCTCCCTCCTCCTCTCTCCTCTCCCTCCTCCTCTCTCCTCTCCTCTCCATCTCTCCTCCGCTCTTTCATCCGCTTCTTCTCTTTGGCCGACTGATTCTGACCATATTCTCCTCTTTCTGTCTCTCTCTGTGTCTCTCTCTCTCTCTCTCTCTGTGTCTCTCTCTGTGTCTCTCTCTCTGTCTCTCTCTCTCTCTCTGTGTGTCTCTGTCTCTCTCTGTCTCTCTCTCTCTCTCTGTGTCTCTCTCTCTGTCTCTCTCTCTCTCTGTGTCTCTCTCTCTCTCTCTCTCTGTCTCTCTCTCTCTCTCTCTCTGTCTCTCTCCCCCCCCCCCCCCCAGGCCAGAGAAGCAGGTGTGGCATGGTTCGAGTGTGGTGGGCGTGCGAGCCACCACCAGCTACTGTGAGGCGTGGCGGGCGGGTGACCGGTCAGTCACAGGCCACGCCTCCCTGCTCCAGACGGGCCGACTGATTGGTCAGCACAGCCGCTCCTGCTCCACCCCTCTGGTGGTCCTCTGCATCGAGAACACCTACGTTGCGAATGCACCCCGAGGCAGGGCCTGAGGGGCGTGGCTACTGCAGAGGGGGCGCGGCTAATATGGGGGGGGGGTGACTGAGGGGGCGGGGCTAAGGGATAAAAATAGGAACTAGCGGGAGGGTCATTGGAGGAGGTTAGGGGGGCTTAAAGAGGGACTAGGGGAGGGTAGGGGGGTTAAAGAGGGACTAGGGTAGGGTAGGGGGTTAAAGAGGGACTAGGGGAGGGTAGGGGGGTTAAAGAGGGACTAGGGTAGGGTAGGGGGGTTAAAGAGGGACTAGGGTAGGGTAGGGGGTTAAAGAGGGACTAGGGGAGGGTAGGGGGCTTAAAGAGGGACTAGGGGAGGGTAGGGGGCTTAAAGAGGGACTAGGGGAGGGTAGGGGGGTTAAAGAGGGACTAGGGTAGGGTAGGGGGTTAAAGAGGGACTAGGGGAGGGTAGGGGGGTTAAAGAGGGACTAGGGGAGGGTAGGGGGCTTAAAGAGGGACTAGGGGAGGGTAGGGGGGTTAAAGAGGGACTAGGGTAGGGTAGGGGGTTAAAGAGGGACTAGGGGAGGGTAGGGGGGTTAAAGAGGGACTAGGGGAGGGTAGGGGGGTTAAAGAGGGACTAGGGGAGGGTAGGGGGGTTAAAGAGGGACTAGGGTAGGGTAGGGGGTTAAAGAGGGACTAGGGTAGGGTAGGGGGCTTAAAGAGGGACTAGGGTAGGGTAGGGGGTTAAAGAGGGACTAGGGGAGGGTAGGAGGGTTAAAGAGGGACTAGGGGAGGGTAGGAGGGTTAAAGAGGGACTAGGGGAGGGTAGGGGGGTTAAAGAGGGACTAGGGTAGGGTAGGGGGCTTAAAGAGGGACTAGGGCCAGGTAGAGGGGTTTCATATTTTATATGAAACTAGTTTTTATTTTCTCTCGTTTTGTATTACACGCGTAAAATTACTTTGATCAAAACTAAGTTCCTCTTCACATTCCTACAAGATATTATTGATTGTTATTGATATCTTATCGATTAATCAATCAATCCTAGAGTTGTTTCTATTTGATCTAATCTGCCTCACATTGCATACGTTGTCGGTGTAGTTCACTGTAGTTATGTAGCAGATGTTTGGGGTATTTGTATGTTAGTATTCTTGTGTTTTATTGCTCTCCGTGTTCTTTGAGTTGTGTCAACAATCACGAGTTTACATGCATTTTCTACCTAGAAGATTAAGCCTCATGGTTTTCATAATCAACGAATAGACATCCAAGTGTGTTAAGTTATGATAGAATACTGAAAATTGTTTATTCATAGGCCAACAGTAGTCCATATTCATGCTTAACACAGGATTGTGTGTATTATTACATACTTTCAAGTATTATGAAATACCGTCCAGTATTTTTAAATACTGTTGTTTTATTAGTGTTGAAATCAGTGGAATTCTTCTCTTAATTTATGTTTTAGGTACACATAATATGAACAGATAGACATATTTTTTCACTCATGAATTGTGAAGTGTCAAGGTTAATATTTATGTGAGTTATGATTCTAGTTATGACCCTAGTTGTTCTGAGGTCAGGAGAAGCTAAGATGATGAAGAGGAGAACAAACTTATAATCACTGACTGAATTAAAGTCTGATTCCATTTTCTAAACCAGACCTCTCCTTCATTTCTCTTTCTCCATCTTTTCATTCAGGGTGCAATTACAATTTGAACTAAATAAATGGGATAGAAGAAATTGTGTTTATGTTTTAACTATAAATATGAAAGGCTTATAAATGACTGTATGCTGTGTTCAAACATTATTAGTTAGTATGTAGTATGCATACTAACTAATAATGTATGGACACTGCATGAGCCATCATGAGGTAAGATGGACGGAAACACGATCTGTTCTTTAATGACCCTGGGTCAGAACCTCAGGGGCCCAGCGGCCCTACTCTGCTCTAACAGAACCTCTGGGGCCCAGCGGCCCTACTCTGCTCTAACAGAACCTCTGGGGCCCAGCGGCCCTACTCTGCTCTAACAGAACCTCTGGGGCCCAGCGGCCCTACTCTGCTCTAACAGAACCTCTGGGGCCCAGCGGCCCTACTCTGCTCTAACAGAACCTCTGGGGCCCAGCGGCCCTACTCTGCTCTAACAGAACCTCTGGGGCCCAGCGGCCCTACTCTGCTCTAACAGAACCTCTGGGGCCCAGCGGCCCTACTCTGCTGTAACAGAACCTCTGGGGCCCAGCGGCCCTACTCTGCTCTAACAGAACCTCTGGGGCCCAGCGGCCCTACTCTGCTGTAACAGAACCTCTGGGGCCCAGCGGCCCTACTCTGCTCTAACAGAACCTCAGGGGCCCAGCGGCCCTACTCTGCTGTAACAGAACCTCTGGGGCCCAGCGGCCCTACTCTGCTGTAACAGAACCTCTGGGGCCCAGCGGCCCTACTCTGCTCTAACAGAACCTCTGGGGCCCAGCGGCCCTACTCTGCTGTAACAGAACCTCTGGGGCCCAGCGGCCCTACTCTGCTGTAACAGAACCTCTGGGGCCCAGCGGCCCTACTCTGCTCTAACAGAACCTCTGGGGCCCAGCGGCCCTACTCTGCTGTAACAGAACCTCTGGGGCCCAGCGGCCCTACTCTGCTCTAACAGAACCTCTGGGGCCCAGCGGCCCTACTCTGCTCTAACAGAACCTCTGGGGCCCAGCGGCCCTACTCTGCTCTAACAGAACCTCTGGGGCCCAGCGGCCCTACTCTGCTCTAACAGAACCTCTGGGGCCCAGCGGCCCTACTCTGCTGTAACAGAACCTCTGGGGCCCAGCGGCCCTACTCTGCTCTAACAGAACCTCTGGGGCCCAGCGGCCCTACTCTGCTCTAACAGAACCTCTGGGGCCCAGCGGCCCTACTCTGCTGTAACAGAACCTCTGGGGCCCAGCGGCCCTACTCTGCTGTAACAGAACCTCTGGGGCCCAGCGGCCCTACTCTGCTGTAACAGAACCTCTGGGGCCCAGCGGCCCTACTCTGCTCTAACAGAACCTCTGGGGCCCAGCGGCCCTACTCTGCTCTAACAGAACCTCTGGGGCCCAGCGGCCCTACTCTGCTCTAACAGAACCTCTGGGGCCCAGCGGCCCTACTCTGCTCTAACAGAACCTCTGGGGCCCAGCGGCCCTACTCTGCTGTAACAGAACCTCTGGGGCCCAGCGGCCCTACTCTGCTCTAACAGAACCTCTGGGCCCCAGCGGCCCTACTCTGCTCTAACAGAACCTCTGGGGCCCAGCGGCCCTACTCTGCTCTAACAGAACCTCTGGGGCCCAGCGGCCCTACTCTGCTCTAACAGAACCTCTGGGGCCCAGCGGCCCTACTCTGCTCTAACAGAACCTCTGGGGCCCAGCGGCCCTACTGTTACGCCTCATTTCCTGTTTCTTCACGGAGAAATTCTACAGAAGAAAATGGCTTTAAGCTTTCATTGTAATAAGTGTATTTCTGTAGTGGGAAATGTACGCAGTGTTGATTTAAACTTTAAACTTTTCTAAGAATGTTGGTGGCTAACAGGATGTGGTTTGAGACAGACCAGGTAAGACCTGACTACTGTCTTCATGAGACAGACCAGGAAAGACCTGACTACTGTCTTCATGAGACAGACCAGGAAAGACCTGACTACTGTCTTCATGAGACAGACCAGGTAAGACCTGAATACTGTCTTCATGAGACAGACCAGGTAAGACCTGACTACTGTCTTCATGAGACAGACCAGGTAAGACCTGAATACTGTCTTCATGAGACAGACCAGGTAAGACCTGAATACTGTCTTCATGAGACAGACCAGGTAAGACCTGACTACTGTCTTCATGAGACAGACCAGGTAAGACCTGACTACTGTCTTCATGAGACAGACCAGGTAAGACCTGAATACTGTCTTCATGAGACAGACCAGGTAAGACCTGAATACTGTCTTCATGAGACAGACCAGGTAAGACCTGAATACTGTCTTCATGAGACAGACCAGGTAAGACCTGACTACTGTCTTCATGAGACAGACCAGGTAAGACCTGACTACTGTCTTCATGAGACAGACCAGGTAAGACCTGACTACTGTCTTCATGAGACAGACCAGGTAAGACCTGACTACTGTCTTCATGAGACAGACCAGGTAAGACCTGACTACTGTCTTCATGAGACAGACCAGGAAAGACCTGACTACTGTCTTCATGAGACAGACCAGGTAAGACCTGAATACTGTCTTCATGAGACAGACCAGGTAAGACCTGACTACTGTCTTCATGAGACAGACCAGGTAAGACCTGACTACTGTCTTCATGATACAGACCAGGAAAGACCTGACTACTGTCTTCATGAGACAGACCAGGTAAGACCTGACTACTGTCTTCATGAGACAGACCAGGAAAGACCTGACTACTGTCTTCATGAGACAGACCAGGTAAGACCTGAATACTGTCTTCATGAGACAGACCAGGTAAGACCTGAATACTGTCTTCATGAGACAGACAGACCAGGAAAGACCTGACTACTGTCTTCATGAGACAGACCAGGTAAGACCTGAATACTGTCTTCATGAGACAGACAGACCAGGTAAGACCTGACTACTGTCTTCATGAGACAGACCAGGTAAGACCTGACTACTGTCTTCATGAGACAGACCAGGTAAGACCTGACTACTGTCTTCATGAGACAGACCAGGAAAGACCTGACTACTGTCTTCATGAGACAGACCAGGTAAGACCTGAATACTGTCTTCATGAGACAGACAGACCAGGTAAGACCTGACTACTGTCTTCATGAGACAGACCAGGTAAGACCTGACTACTGTCTTCATGAGGAGACAGACCAGGTAAGACCTGACTACTGTCTTCATGATACAGACCAGGAAAGACCTGACTACTGTCTTCATGAGACAGACCAGGTAAGACCTGACTACTGTCTTCATGAGACAGACAGACCAGGTAAGACCTGACTACTGTCTTCATGAGACAGACCAGGTAAGACCTGACTACTGTCTTCATGATGATATGTATTCTATGAAAGTAAATACAAGTATCTTTACCATGAAGACCCTACCCCTGTACCAGGACCAGCAGATCCACCAGGTGAGTAGGAGTCCACAGGTGAATGTACATATAGGAGTCTTGTTGACTGATATAATCAGTACAATAGAGCTTCGTAACAGAGCCTAGCACACAACTAGCTTCCCTGAAACCCATGAAGCCCAACAGACCATGAATACACAGTAAGACTTCAGACACTTTATTCATTAGTCATCAAGGTACAGGAGCGACGCGGCGGCGGCCAGCAGAGCGACAACGGTCGCCATGGCAGCACCTACAACACACACACACACACGGTTTGTATAATATCGTAATGTGGACTATTAAACTCGGTGTAATAGATCTGGTGACAGGTGAGTCCGGTCAGGTGAGTCTGGACAGGTGAGTCACGACAGGTGAGTCTGGACAGGTGAGTCTGGACAGTGAGTCCGGTCAGTGAGTCTGGACAGGTGAGTCTGGACAGGTGAGTCTGGACAGTGAGTCTGGACAGGTGAGTCTGGACAGGTGAGTGGACAGTGAGTCCGGTCAGGTGAGTCTGGACAGGTGAGTCTGGACAGGTGAGTGGACAGTGAGTCCGGTCAGGTGAGTCTGGACAGGTGAGTCTGGACAGGTGAGTGGACGGTGAGTCCGGTCAGGTGAGTCTGGACAGTGAGTCTGGACAGGTGAGTGGACAGTGAGTCCGGTCAGGTGAGTCTGGACAGTGAGTCTGGACAGGTGAGTGGACAGTGAGTCCCGTCAGGTGAGTCTGGATAGGTGAGTGGACAGTGAGTCCGGTCAGGTGAGTGGACAATGAGTCCGGTCAGGTGAGTCACTACAGGTGAGTCTGGACAGTGAGTCCAGTCAGGTGAGTCCGGTCAGGTGAGTCTGGACAGTGAGTCACAACAGGTGAGTGGACAGTGAGTCCGGTCAGGTGAGTCTGGACAAATGAAGTCACGTATTTACCAATGTAGTTCTTCTTCTGTGGTTCCAACGGGGTGTCCGCAGCCCCCTGAAGAAGCTCTGTATTGACATAGTGTTTGATGTATTTGATATGATTTTATTGGTTATATATATTATATTATGGTGTGATTAACAAACCCACCAGTTTCTGCTTGTTGTGCTTCTGTGGTGACAGCGTCCACTTCCTGTGTGGTGTCCAGGTCTTCCTGTCTTGCGTCCAGGTCCAGGATCTCCTTCAGCCGGTCCACCACCTCGCCCGGACCCTCGTCACCAAACTGGTAGTCACACACACACACTCCCTGTAGGGGGTACAGCACCCGCAGGGGGAGAGAGAGCCTGTCTGTGAGAGAGAGAGAGAGAGAGAGAGAGAGAGAGAGAGAGAGAGAGAGAGAGAGAGAGAGAGAGAGAGAGAGAGAGAGAGAGAGAGAGAGAGAGAGAGAGAGAGAGAGAGAGAGAGAGAGAGAGAGAGAGATTGGACTAATCGCCTCAATGTTTATCTGTGTGTGTGTGTGTGTGTGTGTGTTGTGCGCACAAGTCTTACCTCTATCCTGGGTCTCCTGAGCAGCCATCAGCTCCTCCAGGACCATGTGGACCCTCACAGCCACCGTAGAGACCAGGTCCCTCTTTAACACCTAACACACACACTATGAGTCCTCCAGGACCATGTGGACCCTCTTTAACCCTAACACACCAGTAACACCTGCTAACAGACTCTAACCTGTACCCCGTCAGACAGACAGGTAGTGACAGAAAGACAGGCAGTGACGGACAGACAGGTAGTGACTGACAGACATGTAGTGACATACAGACAGGCAGACAGGTAGTGACAGACAGACAGGCAGACAGGTAGTGGCAGACAGGTAGTGACAGACAGACAGGCAGACAGGTAGTGACAGACAGACAGGCAGACAGGTAGTGGCAGACAGGTAGTGACAGACAGACAGACAGACAGACACGTACCTTTTCTGCCAGCTTGGCGGTAGGCTTGTTGCCATGGAGATAGGCTCTAGTGTGGACCGCTCCTCTCAGCACGACCCTCCCCCCACACCCCTCCACCTGGGAGCCCTGCTCACCTGTACACACCTGTACCACACACACACACATCATAACACACACACACACACACACATCATAACAAATGTGTGTGTGTGTGTGTGTGTGTGTGTGTTCTAACCGGTGTGGTGAGTATCTGGGCTTGGAGGGTCTGCTTCACATTCCGCTTCTAAAACACAACAGACACACAATATATAACACAATACACAACAACACAACAGGCTGTGAGAATCAGAGGTATGGTGGTGGTATGGTGGTGGTGGTATGGTGGTGGTGGTATGGTGGTATGGTGGTGGTATGGTGGTATGGTGGTGGTATGGTGGTATGGTGGTGGTATGGTGGTATGGTGGTGGTATGGTGGTAGGTATGGTGGTGGTATGGTGGTGGTATGGTGGTATGGTGGTGGTATGGTGGTGGTATGGTGGTGGTATGGTGGTGGTATGGTGGTAGGTGGTGGTGGTATGGTGGTGGTATGGTGGTGGTGGTATGGTGGTATGGTGGTGGTATGGTGGTGGTATGGTGGTGGTATGGTGGTGGTATGGTGGTATGGTGGTGGTATGGTAGTGGTATGGTGGTGGTATGGTGGTGGTATGGTGGTATGGTGGTGGTGGTATGGTGGTGGTATGGTGGTGGTATGGTGGTGGTGGTATGGTGGTATGGTGGTGGTATGGTGGTATGGTGGTGGTATGGTGGTATGGTGGTATGGTGGTGGTATGGAGGTGGTATGGTGGTGGTATGGTGGTATGGTGGTGGTATGGTGGTGGTGGTATGGTGGTGGTATGGTGGTGGTGGTATGGTAGTATGGTGGTGGTATGGTGGTGGTATGGTGGTGGTATGGTGCTGGTATGGTGGTGGTATAGTGGTGGTGGTATGGTGGTGGTATGGTGGTGGTATGGTGGTGGTATGGTGGTATAGTGGTGGTGGTATGGTGGTGGTATGGTAGTATGGTGGTGGTATGGTGGTGGTATGGTGGTATAGTGGTGGTGGTGGTGGTATGGTGGTGGTGGTATGGTGGTGGTGGTATGGTGGTGGTATGGTAGTTGGTGGTGGTATGGTGGTGGTATGGTGGTGTATGGTGGTATGGTGGTAGTATGGTGGTGGTGGTATGGCGGTATGGTGGTGGTATGGTAGTATGGTGGTGGTATGGTGGTGGTATGGTAGTATGGTGGTGGTGGTATGGTGGTGGTATGGTGGTGGTGTGGTGGTGGTATGGTGGTATGGTGGTATGGTGGTGGTATGGTGGTATGGTGGTATGGTGGTGGTATGGTGGTGGTATGGTGGTGGTATGGTGGTGGTTATGGTGGTGGTATGGTGGTTATGGTGGTGGTATGGTAGGGTATGGTGGTGGGTATGGTGTGGTATGTGTGGTATGGTGGTGGTATGGTGGTGGTATGGTGGTATGGTGGTGGTATGGTGGTGGTATGGTGGGTATGGTAGTGGTGGTGGTATGGTAGGTGGATGGTGGTGGTTATGGTGGTGGTATGGTGGTGGTGGTATGGTGGTGGTATGGTGGTGGTATGGTGGTGGTATGGTGGTGGTATGGTGGTGGTATGGTAGTATGGTGGTGGTATGGTGGTGGTATGGTGGTGGTATGGTGGTGGTATGGTGGTGGTATGGTGGTGGTATGGTGGTATGGTGGTGGTATGGTGGTGGTATGGTGGTGGTATGGTGGTGGTATGGTGGTATGGTGGTGGTATGGTGGTAGTATGGTGGTGGTATGGTGCTGGTTTGGTGCTGGTTTGGTGCTGGTTTGGTGCTGGTTTGGTGCTGGTGTAGCTAACTCACCGTCTGTCCACTTGTGAGTTCTGTGTCCTCTGGGATCTTCCTCCCATCCAGGAGAAATGTTCCTCTCTCTATCTGCTGGGACCAGACCCTCAGTCCTTCCTGATCAAAGCATAACATACCATAATATACAGTAACAAAACATAACATTACATAACCTATCATACCTAACATAACATACAGTAACAAAACATAACATTACATAACATTACCTATCATACATAACATAACATACAGTAACAAAACAAAACATAACATTACCTATCATACCTAACATAATATAACACAACATTCCATAATAAACCATAACATAATGTGTCTCTACCTCCAGACCTGTCTCCAGGTCTTCGGGTCGGGATCCTCTGTGTGGCAGTGAGACAGGTATCTCCACCTCCACACAGCTCCACACCATTGGCCAGGAACCACACACACCTGACTGGTACCTCCAATCAGCTGGCTTGGCTGTGCTCTGAAACAGCCAATCACAACACTGGCTTTGGTCACATGACACTTTCTGAACATCTGCATGGATACATTTACTTTATACATTACATTATATATGAATATGTCACTTTACATTTTTGCATCAGTACACATTTTAACAAACAGTTGTTCACAAATAACAATTAAATAACATCAGAGACAGACCGAAAGCCAGCCAGAGAAGACAGACAGACAGACAGACAGACAGAAAGCCAGTCAGAGAAGACAGACAGACAGACAGACAGACAGAAAGCCAGTCAGAGAAGACAGACAGACAGACAGACAGACAGACAGACAGAAGCCAGTCAGAGAAGACAGACAGAAAGCCAGACAGACAGACAGAGAAGACAGACAGACAGACAGACAGACAGACAGACAGACAGACAGACAGACAGACAGACAGGATCACCTTGGGGTCTCTCACATCAAAGGTTCTACAGAAGGTTCTGATCGGGTATCTTAAGGAATATACTAGACATTAAATACATACACATATATGTATACATATGTAACATCTTACATAAATATAGTGACATATCATTTAAACATGATATATCTATATCTATATATATATGTAACACCTTAACACCAAATGTGATGATGTCACGTAACTAGAAGGTAGGCATAGTCCCGCCTCCAGAAGGATACTTCCTGGTTGTGGAGTTGACGTGCAGGGTGACACGCTCAGTGATGTCATCATCACCACTCACCCACAGGAAGTCCCTGGAGATGGACTTCTGTACTGCAAACACCAGCTTCACACACAAACAAGCACATACACGCATGCACACAATATATAATGATGACATTAAATATGCGATATATGAAGTGTGTGAGTGTGTCTGACCTGTCTGAGTGTGATGAGTGTGTCTTTGGCTTCGGTGTCGCTGATGTAGAAAACTCCCAGTACAGACAGCCCCCCCGGCAACATCCTGGACACCTAGCAACACACGGTACTGTCACATAGCAACCTGCATCCTCACTTAGAAACAAGCATCCTGGATACCTAGCAACACACGGTACTGTCACATAGCAACCTGCATCCTCACTTAGCAACAAGCATCCTGGACACCTAGCAACACACGGTACTGTCACATAGTAACCTGCATCCTCACTTAGCAACAAGCATCCTGGACACCTAGCAACACAATGAAAGCTGAACACTACAATGACATCACGATATGCCGTGGCAACAGGGTTGTGATTGGTCACCTGCCGGGCGTGCTCATTGATCCACTCCATGTCCAGTCTGTCCTGGGAGCCGGGTGTTAGAGAACACGCCTCTCTCTGGGGGGTCCGCGTTGCCATGACAACAAAGTCCCTCTGGCCAGAGCTCTGAAATCCATTTAGATGACAAGATGATGAGTTAGCATGTACTATATATTTTATTTATTTATAATGAGGTCATTATACCTCATTATAACTAACCATTAATATAATATTATTGGTTGTATTAGACTATTATTGGTTGTTTTATAGACTTATGGTTGTATTACAGACCATTATTGGTTGTATTATACTTTTATTGGTTGTATTAGACTATTATTGGTTGTATTATAGACTATTATAGTATGTATTATAGACTATTATTGTCTGTGTATTTTCATAGCTGTAGCTACACAACACGCCTGCTTCCTAGCTATGCTGCTCTGGTGTTTGTTTGGCAGCACGTTAACATAAAGCCGCTCTGGTATTGACTCCAGTCTCTCTTCAGATAAAAGAGATAAAAGGCTAAATGTGTAGGACATAGCAGGAGGATCAGTGGGGCGTTGAAGAGAGGGCTGTACCTGCCCGATGAGCAGCCCAGTGAGGGGACTGGAGGAGCACAGCGAGGAGAGATATCTCTCCACCGCCTCTTCTACCATGTAACCCCGACCCATGTGTCTGCTGAGAGGCAACGAGACACAGCACAATTAAACACAATACAGCACAACACAATTAAACACAATACAATACAGCACAACACAACACAATTAAACAATACAGCACAATACAGCAGAATACAATACAATACAGAACAACACAACACAACACAATTAAACACAACACAATACAACACAATACAATACAGCAGAATACAATACAATCCTATACAGCACAGCACAACACAATTAAACACAATACAATACAGCACAACACAACAAACACAACACAATTAAACAATACAGCACAATACAATACAATACAACACAATGTTCTTCAAATGATTGAAGTACTTTAGAATTGGGAGGATAGGGAAAGCAGAGAGACGATGCATGAGAGAAAATGTAACTCCACAAGGCTCTATCGCGTTCAGTTTAATCGTTTCTTAGCAAAAGCTCAGCTTTTCTAAAGAGTAAAGCGGGTTATTAGATTCACAAAAGAATCTATTTAGACCATAACACTGCATACACCAGACAGACATGATGTTTTAATATAGCAGGAGCTAACCTTAATGTTGACAGCTGCTGTTAGCTACGTCAACAGAGAGGCTAAACTACATCTCCCAAAATGCGCTGTGCTCTGACATAGCACCTAAACTACATCTCCCAAGATGCTTTCTGCGCTGACGTACTTCCGTCGCACTTTGATGCTATTGCACGTCGGCTAGCTGGAGTCTATCAGAATTTTCTACATCATTCTGTGCTGAGAGAGTACAAAGTTAAAGTTTAGTCTGTTTTGGGGGGTATCTGGGAGTGTTCCGGGGAGATGTCGGCCGTGTTGCTCCAGGTTCTGGAGCGGACGGAGTTGAATAAACTCCCGAAGGGGGCGCAGAACAAACTTGAGCGATACCTGACGGAGCTGCAGACACAGCACGAGCGGCTGCGAGCTGACTGTGGTTAGCATCATAGCTAGCTCCAATATACAATCATAGCTATGTTGCCTAGCTTTTATAGCACTCTTGTAGGTTGTTTGCATCATAGCCAGTTCCAAGATAGCAATATAGCTATGTTGCCTAGCTTTTATAATACTGTTGTAGGTTGTTAGTATCACAACTAGCTCCAAGATAGCATCCTAGCCATGTTACCTAGCTCTTATAATACTGTAGTAGGTTGTTAGTATCACAACTAGCTCCAAGATACCATCCCCAGCTATGTTACCTAGCACGTAGAATACTGTGGTAGGCTGTTGACAGACCAGCAGAACTTTGAACTAATCTACCAGGTTCTCCTCATGGTCTGTAGACCAGCAGAACTAATCTACCAGGTTCTCCTCATGTTCTGTAGACCAGCAGAACTAATCTACCAGGTTCTCCTCATGTTCTGTAGACCAGCAGAACTAATCTACCAGGTTCTCCTCATGTTCTGTAGACCAGCAGAACTAATCTACCAGGTTCTCCTCATGTTCTGTAGACCAGCAGAACTAATCTACCAGGTTCTCCTCATGTTCTGTAGACCAGCAGAACTAATCTACCAGGTTCTCCTCATGTTCTGTAGACCAGCAGAACTAATCTACCAGGTTCTCCTCATGTTCTGTAGACCAGCAGAACTAATCTACCAGGTTCTCCTCATGTTCTGTAGACCAGCAGAACTAATCTACCAGGTTCTCCTCATGTTCTGTAGACCAGCAGAACTAATCTACCAGGTTCTCCTCATGTTCTGTAGACCAGCAGAACTAATCTACCAGGTTCTCCTCATGTTCTGTAGACCAGCAGAACTTTGATGTAGAGAAGAGGCTGACGGAGAGCCGGGAACAGTTCCTGTCCACCGCCAGAGACCTGCAGAGCGTCAAGGAGGAGAACAAGAGACTCAGTCAGTACATCCTAACTGAATATTTTCTTGATGTCCTTCATCTTCATGGATTGTCTTTTAATTTGTATTAATGTGTGAATGTTCCTCCACCGCCTCAGCAAGGAGTGTGTGATGTATTGATATGTATTAATGTATATAAGCCTCAGCAAGGAGTGTGTGATACAGTAATCAGTGTGTGTGATATAGTAATCAGTGTGTGTGATACAGTAATCAGTGTGTGTGTGATACAGTAATCAGTGTGTGTGTGATACAGTAATCAGTGTGTGTGTGATACAGTAATCAGTTTGTGTGTGATACAGTAATCAGTGTGTGTGTGATACAGTAATCAGTGTGTGTGATACAGTAATCAGTGTGAGTGATACAGTAATCAGTGTGTGTGTGATACAGTAATCAGTGTGTGTGATACAGTAATCAGTGTGAGTGATACAGTAATCAGTGTGTGTGTGATACAGTAATCAGTGTGTGTGATACAGTAATCAGTGTGTGTGTGATACAGTAATCAGTGTGTGTGATACAGTAATCAGTGTGTGTGTGATACAGTAATCAGTGTGTGTGTGATACAGTAATCAGTGTGTGTGTGATACAGTAATCAGTGTGTGTGATACAGTAATCAGTGTGTGTGTGATACAGTAATCAGTGTGTGTGTGATACAGTAATCAGTGTGTGTGTGATACAGTAATCAGTGTGTGTGTGATACAGTAATCAGTGTGTGTGTGATACAGTAATCAGTGTGTGTGTGTGTGTGTGTGTGTGTGTGTGTGTGTGTGTGTGTGTGTGTGTGTGTGTGTGCAGATGAGGAGCTGGTCACCCTGAAGGGCATCGAGGGGGCGTCGCCTGATGACAAACCCCCTGAGCAGGTGAGATGCAGTGTGGTTCCCATGGTAACTAGAAAATGTACTCAGGAGGGAGCCCATTGGCTGCTCTGACTGAATCCGATAACACAACCAAAGGCCTGCTTCAGAGACGTAGAAAACAGGGAGTGGGCGGGGTCTGGTCGCCCATCAATCATCATGAACCCTGGACACGTGTCCCCCAGACCAAAGCTTAGTGTGGACGTGTCCCCAGACCAAAGCTTAGTGTGTCCCCAGACCAAAGCTTAGTGTGTCCCCAGACCAAAGCTTAGTGTGGACGTGTCCCCAGACCAAAGCTTAGTGGACACGTGTCCCCCAGACCAAAGCTTAGTGTGGACGTGTCCCCAGACCAAAGCTTAGTGGACACGTGTCCCCCAGACCAAAGCTTAGTGTGTCCCCAGACCAAAGCTTAGTGTGGACGTGTCCCCAGACCAAAGCTTAGTGGACACGTGTCCCCCAGACCAAAGCTTAGTGTGTCCCCAGACCAAAGCTTAGTGGACACGTGTCCCCCAGACCAAAGCTTAGTGTGGACGTGTCCCCAGACCAAAGCTTAGTGTGTCCCCCAGACCAAAGCTTAGTGTGGACGTGTCCCCAGACCAAAGCTTAGTGTGTCCCCCAGACCAAAGCTTAGTGTGTCCCCAGACCAAAGCTTAGTGTGTCCCCAGACCAAAGCTTAGTGTGTCCCCAGACCAAAGCTTAGTGTGTCCCCAGACCAAAGCTTAGTGTGGACGTGTCCCCAGACCAAAGCTTAGTGTGTCCCCAGACCAAAGCTTAGTGTGTCCCCAGACCAAAGCTTAGTGTGTCCCCAGACCAAAGCTTAGTGTGTCCCCAGACCAAAGCTTAGTGTGTCCCCAGACCAAAGCTTAGTGTGGACGTGTCCCCAGACCAAAGCTTAGTGTGTCCCCAGACCAAAGGTTAGTGTGTCCCCAGACCAAAGCTTAGTGTGAATGTGTCCCCAGACCAAAGCTTAGTGTGAACGTGTCCCCAGACCAAAGCTTAGTGTGTCCCCAGACCAAAGCTTAGTGTGAATGTGTCCCCAGACCAAAGCTTAGTGTGAACGTGTCCCCAGACCAAAGCTTAGTGTGAACGTGTCCCCCAGACCAAAGCTTAGTGTGACCCCAGACCAAAGCTTAGTGTGGACGTGTCCCCAGACCAAAGCTTAGTGTGTCCCCAGACCAAAGCTTAGTGTGGACGTGTCCCCAGACCAAAGCTTAGTGTGAATGTGTCCCCAGACCAAAGCTTAGTGTGAATGTGTCCCCCAGACCAAAGCCAAGTATGAGATTGAGGCGGAGAGGAGGGAGCTGGCCCGGTTGCTGGAGAAGAGGACCCAGGAACTGGACAACCTCACAGGTGAGACCAGAACATCCTCAGTGCTGCTCCAACACAGGTTCTGGAGGTAGTACCACGGTTCTGGACTGAGGCCTGACTGCACGTCTTGAATTGTGTGTGTAGAGGATGTGAAGCGTCTGAAGGACAGGCTAGCGGAGAGCAACAGGGTCAAGGTGGAGGTTCAGCTGAAGTTGGATGGAATCCTGTCATCAGAGGCTTCTATCCAGGTACACTGCTATACACGCACTACACCACTCTACTCATAATATACACCAAACACACTGCAGAACTCATACTTCTGCAAAACATACAGCCATCTACACCACGTCACATGTAGTTCCACTGTGTGTGTGTGTGTGTGTGTGTGTGTGTGTGTGTGTGTGTGTGTGTGTGTCTGTGTCTGTGTCTGTGTCTGTGTGTGTGTGTGTGTGTGTGTGTGTGCTAGACCCGGGAGAAGCGTGTGCTGCAGGAGAAGGAGCTGCTGCAGCAGCAGGCTGAGAGGTTGAACTCTGAGCTGAAGACCAAGACGGAGGAGCTGCTGTCCTCTGCTAGAGAGAGAGGTCAGGAAACCCTGGAGCTACGCTGTGCCCTGGACAACGCTAAGGAGCAGGTACCTACCCTTAACTAGCTCTTAACTAGTACTACCCAGAACTAGCCCCAACCGGGACCCTTAACTAGCACTACCCTTAACTAGCTCTTAACTAGTACTACCCTTAACTAGCTCTTAACTAGTACTACCCAGAACTAGCTCTTAACTAGTACTACCTGTATCCCAGAACATGTAAGCTCATCCTGGATCCCTCCCATCATGTTAACAGGTGAGCCAACTAGAGCGGCAGCTGGCAGCTCTCAGGGACGTCAGTGATGGCCACCACAAGAGGGCTGAAGACCTCAACACCAAACTGAAGCAGGTAATGAGCCTACTTACTCAGTGTGTGTGTGTTGTATGACCCTGCAGTGTGTGTTGTATGTCCCTGCAGTGTAAGGAGCAGCAGTGTGTGTTGTATTTCCCTGCAGTGTGTGTTGTATTTCCCTGCAGTGTAAGGAACAGCAGTGTGTGTGTGTTGTATGTCCCTGCAGTGTAAGGAACAGCAGTGTGTGTTGTATGTCCCTGCAGTGTGTGTTGTATGTCCCTGCAGTGTAAGGAACAGCAGTGTGTGTTGTATGTCCCTGCAGTGTGTGTTGTATTTCCCTGCAGTGTAAGGAACAGCAGTGTGTGTGTGTTGTATGTCCCTGCAGTGTAAGGAACAGCAGTGTGTGTGTGTTGTATTTCCCTGCAGTGTAAGGAACAGCAGTGTGTGTGTTGTATGTCCCTGCAGTGTAAGGAGCAGCAGTGTGTGTGTTGTATGACCCTGCAGTGTGTGTTGTATGTCCCTGCAGTGTAAGGAGCAGCAGTGTGTGTGTTGTATGACCCTGCAGTGTGTGTTGTATGACCCTGCAGTGTAAGGAGCAGCAGTGTGTGTTGTATGTCCCTGCAGTGTAAGGAGCAGCAGTGTGTGTGTTGTATTTCCCTGCAGTGTAAGGAGCAGCAGTGTGTGTGTTGTATTTCCCTGCAGTGTAAGGAGCAGCAGTGTGTGTGTGTGTGTTGTATTTCCCTGCAGTGTAAGGAGCAGCAGTGTGTGTGTTGTATGTCCCTGCAGTGTAAGGAACAGCAGTGTGTGTGTTGTATTTCCCTGCAGTGTAAGGAACAGCAGTGTGTGTTGTAGGTCCCTGCAGTGTAAGGAGCAGCAGTGTGTGTGTTGTATTTCCCTGCAGTGTAAGGAGCAGCAGTGTGTGTGTGTGTTGTATTTCCCTGCAGTGTAAGGAACAGCAGTGTGTGTTGTATTTCCCTGCAGTGTAAGGAACAGCAGTGTGTGTTGTATTTCCCTGCAGTGTAAGGAACAGCAGTGTGTGTTGTATTTCCCTGCAGTGTAAGGAGCAGCAGTGTGTGTGTTGTATTTCCCTGCAGTGTAAGGAGCAGCAGTGTGTGTGTGTGTTGTATTTCCCTGCAGTGTAAGGAGCAGCAGTGTGTGTTGTATTTCCCTGCAGTGTAAGGAACAGCAGTGTGTGTTGTATTTCCCTGCAGTGTAAGGAACAGCAGTGTGTGTTGTATTTCCCTGCAGTGTAAGGAGCAGCAGTGTGTGTGTTGTATTTCCCTGCAGTGTAAGGAGCAGCAGTGTGTGTGTGTGTTGTATTTCCCTGCAGTGTAAGGAGCAGCAGTGTGTGTGTGTTGTATGACCCTGCAGTGTAAGGAGCAGCAGTGTGTGTTGTATTTCCCTGCAGTGTAAGGAGCAGCAGTGTGTGTTGTATGACCCTGCAGTGTAAGGAGCAGCAGTGTGTGTGTGTGTTGTATGTCCCTGCAGTGTAAGGAGCAGCAGTGTGTGTGTTGTATTTCCCTGCAGTGTAAGGAGCAGCAGTGTGTGTGTGTGTTGTATGTCCCTGCAGTGTAAGGAGCAGCAGTGTGTGTGTTGTATTTCCCTGCAGTGTAAGGAGCAGCAGTGTGTGTGTGTGTTGTATTTCCCTGCAGTGTAAGGAGCAGCAGTGTGTGTGTTGTATGTCCCTGCAGTGTAAGGAGCAGCAGTGTGTGTGTGTTGTATTTCCCTGCAGTGTAAGGAGCAGCAGTGTGCAATGGAAGAGAAGTACCGTACTGAACTCAACGCTCACATCAAACTCTCCTCCCTCTACAAGGTAATCACTAACATTGGCTAACATGTACTATACTCTACTATACACCACTAGACCTGTAGCCTAGCCTGTACTATACTCTACTATACACCACTAGACCTGTAGCCTAGCCTGTACTATACTCTACTATACACCACTAGACCTGTAGCCTAGCCTGTACTATACTCTACTATACACCACTAGACCTGTAGCCTAGCCTGTACTATACTCTACTATACACCACTAGACCTGTAGCCTAGCCTGTACTATACTCTACTATACACCACTAGACCTGTAGCCTAGCCTGTACTATACTCTACTATACACCACTAGACCTGTAGCCTAGCCTGTACTATACTCTACTATACACCACTAGACCTGTAGCCTAGCCTGTAGTATACTCTACTATACACCACTAGACCTGTAGCCTAGCTTTCACTATACTCTACTATACACCACTAGACCTGTAGCCTAGCCTGTACTATACTCTACTATACACCACTAGACCTGTAGCCTAGCCTGTAGTATACTCTACTATACACCACTAGACCTGTAGCCTAGCCTGTACTATACTCTACTATACACCACTAGACCTGTAGCCTAGCCTGTAGTATACTCTACTATACACCACTAGACCTGTAGCCTAGCCTGTAGTATACTCTACATCACTAGACCTTTAGCCTAGCCTGTAGTATACACTACATCACTAGACCTTTAGCCTAGCCTGTAGTATACACTACATCACTAGACCTTTAGCCTAGCCTGTAGTATACACTACATCACTAGACCTTTAGCCTAGCCTGTAGTATACACTACATCACTAGACATTTAGCCTAGCCTGTAGTATACACTACATCACTAGACCTTTAGCCTAGCCTGTAGTATACACTACATCACTAGACATTTAGCCTAGCCTGTAGTATACACTACATCACTAGACCTTTAGCCTAGCCTGTAGTATACACTACATCACTAGACCTTTAGCCTAGCCTGTAGTATACACTACATCACTAGACATTTAGCCTAGCCTGTAGTATACACTACATCACTAGACCTTTAGCCTAGCCTGTAGTATACACTACATCACTAGACCTTTAGCCTAGCCTGTAGTATACACTACGTCACTAGACCTTTAGCCTAGCCTGTAGTATACACTACGTCACTAGACCTTTAGCCTAGCCTGTAGTATACACTACATCACTAGACCTTTAGCCTAGCCTGTAGTAAAGGGACCCGTCTAGTCCTCTCACGCTGCATGTGGTCTGTCCTGCAGGGGGCAGCATCAGACGCTGAGGACAAGAACCAGGAACTGAGCAGGGCAGTGGAAGAGCTGAGCAAACTGGTCAAGGATACTGGAGAAGGTGAGGTGGTTATAATGCACCTGGTCAGAGATACTGGAGAAGGTGAGGTGGTTATAATGCACCTGGTCAGAGATACTGGAGAAGGTGAGGTGGTTCTAATGCACCTGGTCAGAGAGACTGGAGAAGGTGAGGTGGTTCTAATGCACCTGGTCAGAGAGACTGGAGAAGGTGAGGTGGTTCTAATGCACCTGGTCAGAGAGACTGGAGAAGGTGAGGTGGTTCTAATGCACCTGGTCAGAGAGACTGGAGAAGGTGAGGTGGTTCTAATGCACCTGGTCAGAGATACTGGAGAAGGTGAGGTGGTTCTAATGCACCTGGTCAGATACTGGAGAAGGTGAGGTGGGTATAATGCACCTGGTCAGATACTGGAGAAGGTGAGGTGGGTATAATGCACCTGGTCAGAGAGACTGGAGAAGGTGAGGTGGTTCTAATGCACCTGGTCAGAGATACTGTAAATGATATAATACCACCTGTATTTGATCAAGTGAAACACACGAATGTGTAGCAGCTGTTGTCGTTAATTGGTTAATGGATAGCTGCAGTGGTTAACGGTGTCTCTGTTGCCATAGTGAATAATACGCTGCAGAAGAAGCTGTCAGAGGGGGAGGAGCTGAGAACTCGTCTGCAGGAGGAGCTTAAAGAGAAAACGAAGAAGATGGAGAAGGAGCTGGAGAATGCCTCCACGAAGGCAGCTAGCAAGCAATGTTGTACGTACACACGCACGCACACATACACTCTCTGATGGAGCAGTGTGTTTTCCAGGTGACGGAGGAGTGTGTTGTGAGTGTGCTGATGGAGCAGTGTGTTTTCCAGGTGACGGAGGAGTGTGTTGTGAGTGTGCTGATGGAGCAGTGTGTTTTCCAGGTGACGGAGGAGTGTGTTGTGAGTGTGCTGATGGAGCAGTGTGTTTTCCAGGTGTTCCCTCTCTGACGGAGGAGCAGCTGAACTCCATGTGTCCCTCAGCAGCTGCCATAGCTGAGATAGTGAAGCCTGGGATGAAGTTCTTTGAGGTGAGATTTCATCCACCATCCTGGGTTAACACCCCCCCGCTCGATAACTCTTATAGTCAATGTACGCTTGACTCCTATATACATTACTATGTATAGCTCTATCTATATTGTAGACGGAAAACTGATGACAAGAGTAAATGTACTGTGTAGGAGACAAAGGTCAGCTCGAGTGCAGGCCTTGAAAACTCAGGCGATAAGACAAATGACGCATGCCAAAAGTTCATCAAGTCTAACACCTGTGGAAAACCCACGATCGAAGCAGAAACAGAAAACCACAAGCGACGCTTATCGGCATCGCACCTGGAAGTGAAGGCTTGCTCTCAACTTGGGCATGACGAACCGGTACACCAGATACTCTGAGAAGAAGAACCGTCCCACCTGAAGGGCGGGAACTCAACACTTAAAAACCCCAACTGGACACTGACATGTGTGTGTTAGCCCTGTGGCGCTCGAGCGAGTGTCATTGTCTCTTCTTACGTGTTGAGAGCTCAGTACTGAGTAGCTGATATACCTGTAATATCGTTCTTGTAATATTCTATTGATAGACCTTGTTTTATACTTATTAAAATAAGGGGAATCGTCAACTCAATTCAAGTGTTGAACTCAATTTTTACTTAGGAGGGTTCCATATAATTATAAGCCAACTCGATCATTTTACTAGACAACAATATACATAACTATGTATAGCTCTATCTATATACATAACTATGTATAGCTCTATCTATATACATAACTATGTATAGCTCTATCTATATACTTAACTATGTATAGCTCTATCTATATACATAACTATGTATAGCTCTATCTATATACATAACTATGTATAGCTCTATCTATATACATAACTATGTATAGCTCTATCTATATACATAACTATGTATAGCTCTATCTATATACATAACTATGTATAGCTCTATCTATATACATAACTATGTATAGCTCTATCTATATACATAACTATGTATAGCTCTATCTATATACATAACTATGTATACCTCTATCTATATACATAACTATGTATAGCTCTATCTATATACATAACTATGTATAGCTCTATCTATATACATAACTATGTATAGCTCTATCTATATACATAACTATGTATAGCTCTATCTATATACATAACTATGTATAGCTCTATCTATATACATAACTGTGTATAGCTCTATCTATATACATAACTGTGTATAGCTCTATCTATATACATAACTGTGTATAGCTCTATCTATATACATAACTGTGTATAGCTCTATATACATAACTATGTATAGCTCTATATACATAACTATGTATAGCTCTATATACATAACTATGTATAGCTCTATCTATATACATAACTATGTATAACTGTGTGTGTAGCTCTATCTATATACATAACTATGTATAACTGTGTGTGTAGCTCTATCTATAACTATGCATAACTGTGTGTATATAGCTCTATCTATATGTATAGCTCTATCTATAACTATGCATAACTCTGTGTGTGTATATAGCTCTATCTATATGTATAGCTCTATCTATAACTATGCATAACTCTGTGTGTATATAGTCCCAGCTATTTATATCTATAACTCTGTGTGTATAGCTCTATCTATATGTATAACTCTGTGTGTATAGCTCTATCTATATGTATAACTCTGTGTGTATAGCTCTATCTATAACTATGCATAACTCTGTGTGTGTGTGTATATAGTCCCAGCTATCTATATCTATAACTCTGTGTGTATAGCTCTATCTATATGTATAACTCTGTGTGTATAGCTCTATCTATATCTATAACTTATCTATATGTATAACTCTATAACTTTGTGTCCCCAGCTGTACAATGCGTTCACCACGGTCCAGTCCCAGCTCCAGCTGGAGCAGCAGGAGTCCAGACGGATCAGCCGGGTTCTGGATGAGATCGTCCAGGAGGTGGAGTCCAAGGCTCCGGTCCTGAAGAGGCAGAGGGAGGAGTACGAGGCCATGCAGAGGTCCATGGCCTCGCTGTGTAACAAGCTGGAGCTGGCCCGAGATGTGAGCTATACCACCTGTATATACCGACATCTGATCATATACCACCTGTATATACAGACATCATATACCACCTGTATATACAGACATCTGATCATATACCACCTGTATATACAGACATCTGATCATATACCACCTGTATATACAGACATCTGATCATATACCACCTGTATATACAGACATCTGATCATATACCACCTGTATATACAGACATCTGATCATATACCACCTGTATATACAGACATCTGATCATATACCACCTGTATATACAGACATATACCACCTGTATATACAGACATCTGATCATATACCACCTGTATATACAGACATCTGATCATATACCACCTGTATATACAGACATCTGATCATATACCACCTGTATATACAGACATCATATACCACCTGTATATACAGACATCTGATCATATACCACCTGTATATACAGACATCTGATCATATACCACCTGTATATACATCGATATTTAAAAGTTGCATGTAACGTGGAATATTGATAATACTAATAGCCGGGAGACTTTAGAATTCATAAAACTCCTTAACAGAGTTGTGACCACTCTAACTGCTGTGCGCCGCCAACTAGCTTAGCTGAGCTGGCTAGGGGGCGTGAGTGGGAGGGGTTTAGTGTGAGTGGGAGGTGCTTAGTGGGAGTGGTTTAGTGTGAATGGGAGGGGTTTAAGGTGAGTGGGAGGGGCTTAGTGTGAGTGAGGGGCTTAGTATGAGTGGGAGGGGTTTATGGTGAGTGGGAGGGGTTTAGTTTAGTTTTTTTTAGTGTTGGTTTTGTTTATGCATGATCTCCAGGAGATGGTCTTTATATTATGATATTTAACATGTTTATACAGGAGATGGTCTTTATATTATGATATTTAACATGTTTATACAGGAGATGGTCTTTATATTATGATATTTAACATGTTTATACAGGAGATGGTCTTTATATTATGATATTTAACATGTTTATACAGGAGATGGTCTTTATATTATGATATTTAACATGTTTATACAGGAGATGGTCTTTATATTATGATATTTAACATGTTTATACAGGAGATGGTCTTTATATTATGATATTTAACATGTTTATACAGGAGATGGTCTTTATATTATGATATTTAACATGTTTATACAGGAGATGGTCTTTATATTATGATATTTAACATGTTTATACAGGAGATGGTCTTTATATTATGATATTTAACATGTTTATACAGGAGATGGTCTTTATATTATGATATTTAACATGTTTATACAGGAGATGGTCTTTATATTATGATATTTAACATGTTTATACAGGAGATGGTCTTTATATTATGATATTTAACATGTTTATACAGGAGATGGTCTTTATATTATGATATTTAACATGTTTATACAGGAGATGGTCTTTATATTATGATATTTAACATGTTTATACAGGAGATGGTCTTTATATTATGATGTTTAACATGTTTATACAGGAGATGGTCTTTATATTATGATATTTAACATGTTTATACAGGAGATGGTCTTTATATTATGATGTTTAACATGTGTTTATACAGGAGATGGTCTTTATATAATGATATTTAACATGTTTCTACAGGAGATGGTCTTTATATTATGATATTTAACATGTTTATACAGGAGATGGTCTTTATATTATGATATTTAACATGTTTATACAGGAGATGGTCTTTATATTATGATATTTAACATGTTTCTACAGGAGATGGTCTTTATATTATGATGTTTAACATGTGTTTATAATGACCTACAGGAGATTCATAGTCTGCAGAAGGACAAGGAGGAGGTGAAGCAACGCTGCAGTGACCTGGAGAAGGAGAAACTGAGAACAGAGAGACAGCTAGAGGACACTTCTACCCAGGTAAGATATCCTCTGCACACCTCCTTTTATAACTATATCCTCTGCACACCTCCTTTTATAACTATACCCTCTGCACTCCTCCTTTTATAACTATACCCTCTGCACTCCTCCTTTTATAACTATACCCTCTGCACTCCTCCTTTTATAACTATATCCTCTGCACTCCTCCTTTTATAACTATATCCTCTGCACACCTCCTTTTATAACTATACCCTCTGCACACCTCCTTTTATAACTATATCCTCTGCACACCTCCTTTTATAACTATACCCTCTGCACTCCTCCTTTTATAACTATATCCTCTGCACTCCTCCTTTTATAACTATATCCTCTGCACTCCTCCTTTTATAACTATATCCTCTGCACACCTCCTTTTATAACTATATCCTCTGCACACCTCCTTTTATAACTATATCCTCTGCACACCTCCTTTTATAACTATACCCTCTGCACACCTCCTTTTATAACTATATCCTCTGCACACCTCCTTTTATAACTATATCCTCTGCACACCTCCTTTTATAACTATATCCTCTGCACTCCTCCTTTTATAACTATATCCTCTGCACTCCTCCTTTTATAACTATATCCTCTGCACTCCTCCTTTTATAACTATATCCTCTGCACTCCTCCTTTTATAACTATATCCTCTGCACTCCTCCTTTTATAACTATATCCTCTGCACACCTCCTTTTATAACTATATCCTCTGCACACCTCCTTTTATAACTATATCCTCTGCACTCCTCCTTTTATAACTATATCCTCTGCACACCTCCTTTTATAACTATACCCTCTGCACACCTCTAACCACTATACACCTACATGTCTTTATATATATATATATATATATATATATACGGTATAAAGCTATCTGGTGTAGCATGTTGAACAACAGTGGTGACCTCCCCAGCTATGCTCCCTGCTGGTGGAGAAGGAGGAGCAGAGAGGAGTCCAGGTGACCATGGAGGAAGACGCCACCTCCTCGGACATCTCGAGCTCCTCTGAGGTCATCAGCCCGCGCCAGATCTCCTTCAGCAGCGTGAAGGAGCTGCAGATGCAGAACCAGACGCTCCTGGGGCAGCTGAGAGGTCTGGAGGAGGAGAGAGACCGGCAGCACATCCAGATCACATCCACACGGTAACACTGTTACATCCAGATCACATCCACACTGTAACACTGTTACATCCAGATCACATCCACACGGTAACACTGTTACATCCAGATCACATCCACACTGTAACACTGTTACATCCAGATCACATCCACACTGTTACATCCACACGGTTACATCCAGATCACATCCACACTGTTACATCCACACGGTTACATCCAGATCACATCCACACTGTTACATCCAGATCACATCCACACGGTAACACTGTTACATCCAGATCACATCCACACTGTTACATCCAGATCACATCCACACTGTTACATCCAGATCACATCCACACGGTAACACTGTTACATCCAGATCACATCCACACTGTTACATCCAGATCACATCCTCACGGTAACACTGTTACATCCAGATCACATCCACACGGTAACACTGTTACATCCAGATCACATCCACACGGTAACACTGTTACATCCAGATCACATCCTCACGGTAACACACTAACATCCAGGGTACCGCCACATGTAACACACTGCTACTACAGCCAGTTCACATTTGGGCATGTAGAGTGCTATCTTTCTCTCTCATCTCCCCTCTATCTCCCCTCTCTCCCCTCCAGGGTGCGTGATCTAGAGGTGAGAGTGGAGCAGCTCCAGAAGGAGGTGGAGCTGCTCAGGGAGCAGAGGAACCAGCAGAAGCAGCTGGCCGACTCCAGCTCCAGACAGAGAGACATGTACCGTATACTGCTGACCCAGAACACTGGCTACAGCCTGCCTCCGCACGGTACCCTCACTACACTAGACTACACTAATACTGTTACTCTATACTAGTACTGCTACACTATACTAATACTGCTACACTATACTAGTACTGCTACACTATACTAGTACTGCTACACTATACTAGTACTGCTACACTATACTAGTACTGCTACACTATACTAGTACTGCTACACTATACTAGTACTGCTACACTATACTAGTACTGCTACACTATACTAGTACTGCTACACTATACTAGTACTGCTACACTATACTAGTACTGCTACACTATACTAGTACTGCTACACTATACTAGTACTGCTACGCTACTCTATACTAGTACTGCTACGCTCCAGTACACTACCACTACTAGCCAGAAGGTGTGGCTAGGCTGTCAGTCTGGATCCACACCTGAGTCCCTCTCTCTCTGTCCAGGTACAGAGGCCTCTCCCCAGCCAGCTCTGCCTCGCACGCCCATCCCTGCATCTCGTTCTACCCCCCAGAGAGCTGCTGTTACCGAGTCTGCCCAGATAGCCCAGGCCAAGGCTGCTCTCAAACAGGTACTCTCTCTGTGTACTGTAGTCTCTCTACCACTCTCTCTCTCTGTGTACTGTAGTCTCTCTACCACTCTCTCTCTCTGTGTACTGTAGTCTCTCTACCACCATCTCTCTGTGTACTGTAGTCTCTCTACCACTCTCTCTGTGTACTGTAGTCTCTCTACCACTCTCTCTGTGTACTGTAGTCTCTCTACCACTCTCTCTCTCTGTGTACTGTAGTCTCTCTACCACTCTCTCTGTGTACTGGAGTCTCTCTACCACTCTCTCTGTGTACTGTAGTCTCTCTACCACTCTCTCTCTGTGTACTGTAGTCTCTCTACCACTCTCTCTCTCTGTGTACTGTAGTCTCTCTACCACTCTCTCTCTGTGTACTGTAGTCTCTCTACCACTCTCTCTCTCTGTGTACTGTAGTCTCTCTACCACTCTCCCTCTGTGTACTGTAGTCTCTCTACCAGTCACTCTATGCAATCCTCTCTCTCATTGACGTGTGTGTGTGTGTGTGTGTGTGTGTGTGTGTGTGTGTGTGTGTGTGTGTGTGTGTGTGTGTGTGTGTGTGTGTGTGTGTGTGTGTGTGTGTGTGTGTGTGTGTGTGTGTGTGTGTGTGTGTGTGTGTAGCTGAACGATGCCTACAGTCTGTATAAGAAGGAGAAGGCTGAGAACGACAGGATGTTGAGCGAGACGACGGAGCGTCTGCAGAAGGAAGTGATGGAGCTGCGTGCTGGCAAAGCAAAGATGGCTGCCTGCATAGAGTTCAGCAACAAGAGGTAGATCCCTAGTCATCGTCTCAACATGTACCCCTCAGGTTTACTGAAGCTTAGCATAGCTTAACTCAGGTTTACTGAAGCTTAACATAGCTTAACTCAGGTTTACTGAAGCTTAGCATAGCTTAACTCAGGTTTACTGAAGCTTAGCATAGCTTAACTCAGGTTTACTGAAGCTTAACATAGCTTAACTCAGGTTTACTGAAGCTTAGCATAGCTTAACTCAGGTTTACTGAAGCTTAGCGTAGCTTAACTCAGGTTTACTGAAGCTTAGCGTAGCTTAACTCAGGTTTACTGAAGCTTAGCGTAGCTTAACTCAGGTTTACTGAAGCTTAGCGTAGCTTAACTCAGGTTTACTGAAGCTTAGCGTAGCTTAACTCAGGTTTACTGAAGCTTAGCGTAGCTTAACTCAGGTTTACTGAAGCTTAGCGTAGCTTAACTCAGGTTTACTGAAGCTTAGCGTAGCTTAACTCAGGTTTACTGAAGCTTAGCGTAGCTTAATTCAGGTTTACTGAAGCTTAGCGTAGCTTAACACAGGTTTACTGAAGCTTAGCATAGTTTAACACAGGTTTACTGAAGCTTAGCGTAGCTTAACTCAGGTTTACTGAAGCTTAGCGTAGCTTAACTCATGTTTACTGAAGCTTAGCATAGCTTAACACAGGTTTACTGAAGCTTAGCATAGCTTAACACAGGTTTACTGAAGCTTAGCATAGTTTAACACAGGTTTACTGAAGCTTAGCGTAGCTTAAGTCAGGTTTACTGAAGCTTAGCGTAGCTTAAGTCAGGTTTACTGAAGCTTAGCGTAGCTTAAGTCAGGTTTACTGAAGCTTAGCGTAGCTTAAGTCAGGTTTACTCAAGCTTAGCGTAGCTTAACTCAGGTTTACTGAAGCTTAGCGTAGCTTACTCAGGTTTACTGAAGCTTAACATAGCTTAACTCAGGTTTACTGAAGCTTAGCGTAGCTTGACTCAGGTTCATTGTCCATGTCCTGGAGAGGGCTAGGGGTTGTATCGTGTGGACTGTAAGGCTAATTGTTTGTAAGGGCTGGAGTAATAAAGTTGGCGTGACATACCTGCCCTCTAAGGACCGATGGAAGGCAAGGAATGTGTGGACAAAATGGATGTGTCCGTTGTTCTTAATTCATCAGCGCGCGTATCAAGTCCTTATATCAGAACATGGCCAAGTGTCCTGCACGGTCTGCACCCTCCAGCTACAGCAGGCTCTGACCTCTGTCCCCAACCACCAACCAGAGGCACTCTTGGTGAGCGTTGACCAATGAGCTGTGGTGTTGGTCCTCAGGTACGACATGCTGCAGGACACGGTGTCTGCCTACCGTAGAGAGATCACCGCACTGCAGGAGCGCGCCTCCAAGATGTCCTCTCTGAATCAGCAGCAGGAGAACATCATCCACACCCTGACACATGACCTCCGCCTGACCAATGAGAAGCTAGCCCTGGAGGAGGTACTGTCTACTAATAACTACTCTACCTTTAACATATATACTAAATACTTATGACCCTGACACATGACCCAGACAGACCAATGAGAAGCTAGCCCTGGAGGAGGTACTGTCTACTAATAACTACTCTACCTTTAACATATATACTAAATACTTATGACCCTGACACATGACCCTGACTGACCAATGAGAAGCTAGCCTTGGAGGAGGTACTATCTACTCTACTTTTAACATGGCTTCTCTCACTCTGTCTGTCTCTCTACCTGTCTGTGTGTGTCTACCTGTCTGTGTGTGTCTACCTGTCTGTGTGTGTCTACCTGTCTGTGTGTGTCTACCTGTCTGTTTGTGTCTACCTGTCTGTGTGTGTCTACCTGTCTGTGTGTGTCTACCTGTCTGTGTGTGTCTACCTGTCTGTGTGTGTCTACCTGTCTGTTTGTGTCTACCTGTCTGTGTGTGTCTACCTGTCTGTGTGTGTCTACCTGTCTGTGTGTCTACCTGTCTGTGTGTGTCTACCTGTCTGTGTGTCTACCTGTCTGTGTGTGTCTACCTGTCTGTGTGTCTACCTGTCTGTGTGTGTCTACCTGTCTAGGTGCGTGTGGAGAACATGTCGAAGGAGAAGGACATGTTGAGACAGGCTGAGAGTCGTCTCTGTCAGGAGAAAGAAGTTATGTTGTCAGAGCAACGCAACCAGAACCTGCTGCTCACCAACCTGAAGAGCATACAGGTAACATAGAAATATACACCTAGAAACACACACCTGCTGCTCACCAACCTGAAGAGCATACAGGTAACATAGAAATATACACCTAGAAACATACACCTGCTGCTCACCAACCTGAAGAGCATACAGGTAACATAGAAATATACACCTAGAAACACACACCTGCTGCTCACCAACCTGAAGAGCATACAGGTAACATAGAAATATACACCTAGAAACACACACCTGCTGCTCACCAACCTGAAGAGCATACAGGTAACATAGAAATATACACCTAGAAACACACACCTGCTGCTCACCAACCTGAAGAGCATACAGGTAACATAGAAATATACACCTAGAAACACACACCTGCTGCTCACCAACCTGAAGAGCATACAGGTAACATAGAAATATACACCTAGAAGCACACACCTGCTGCTCACCAACCTGAAGAGCATACAGGTAACATAGAAATATACACCTAGAAGCACACACCTGCTGCTCACCAACCTGAAGAGCATACAGGTAACATAGAAATATACACCTAGAAACACACACCTGCTGCTCACCAACCTGAAGAGCATACAGGTAACATAGAAATATATACCTAGAAACATACACCTGCTGCTCACCAACCTGAAGAGCATACAGGTAACATAGAAATATACACCTAGAAACATACACCTGCTGCTCACCAACCTGAAGAGCATACAGGTAACATAGAAATATACACCTAGAAACACACACCTGCTGCTCACCAACATGAAGAGCATACAGGTAACATAGAAATATACACCTAGAAACATACAAGAGCATAATAGAGCTGTCTATTCACCAGTACACCGTGCTGGGGCTTCAAGTTTCATCCTCTCTCCTCTCTAGTTGACCATGGAGCGCACTGACGCAGAAACCTGCCAGCGAATCAGCAGCAAGGTGGAGCATCTGGAGGCGGAGCTTGTTGCCATGAGGACCAAGCTGGAGCAGGAAGTAGAGCAGAGACATGCGCTGGGACGCAGCATGGACGTACGTGTCATTATGAAATACATAGAGCGAGACTAGAGAGAAATCTACCGTGTACTCCAGGGCTGTTCCCCAATCGTGCTTATCTCAAACAACCCTGTGTTTCCACAGTCACATATTCACTCACTCATCCACTCCTTCACATATTCACTCACTCATCCACTCAGTGTGAAACCTTCACATATTCACACACTCATCCACTCAGTGTGAAACCTTCACATATTCACACACTCATCCACTCAGTGTGAAACCTTCACATATTCACACACTCATCCACTCAGTGTGAAACCTTCACATATTCACACACTCATCCACTCAGTGTGAAACCTTCACATATTCACACACTCATCCACTCAGTGTGAAACCTTCACATATTCACTCACTCATCCACTCAGTGTGAATGCTGCTTTAGATCCATTCTTTATAAAGCCAATGTTCTGGTTGGATTTGGCCGAAGGAGCACCGTTCTCTCCTGACTAACCCGGTCACCGTAATGACAAAACTAGAAAGGTCTTTTCTTATTGACAATGTGTTAACACGCGAGTTTGGATTGTGAGTGGGGTGCAGCCCTAGTATATATTCTGTATGGGTAGATGAGTAGGTACTAACTAGGCAGGACTAACTAAAGTAACTGGGTATTAAGGTACCCAGCGCGGAGCCTAAAGTGACCACTAGGTTTATACAGTGACCTCTAGGTTTATACAGTGACCTCTAGGTTTATACAGTGACCTCTAGGTTTATACAGTGACCTCTAGGGTTATACAGTGACCTCTAGGTTTATACAGTGACCTCTAGGTTTATACAGTGACCTCTAGGTTTATACAGTGACCTCTAGGGTTATACAGTGACCTCTAGGTTTGTACAGTGACCTCTAGGTTTGTACAGTGACCTCTAGGTTTATACAGTGACCTCTAGGTTTGTACAGTGACCTCTAGGGTTGTACAGTGACCTCTAGGTTTGTACAGTGACCTCTAGGTTTGTACAGTGACCTCTAGGTTTGTACAGTGACCTCTAGGTTTATACAGTGACCTCTAGGTTTGTACAGTGACCTCTAGGGTTGTACAGTGACCTCTAGGTTTGTACAGTGACCTCTAGGTTTGTACAGTGACCTCTAGGTTTATACAGTGACCTCTAGGTTTGTACAGTGACCTCTAGGTTTGTACAGTGACCTCTAGGGTTGTACAGTGACCTCTAGGTTTGTACAGTGACCTCTAGGTTTGTACAGCGGTTAGACAGCTCTAGCCTCTGAGATGTTGAAGCCTCCAAACCAGAGGTCATCCACAGCAGCGGCAGGAAGGAGACTGGGATGCTAGCAGGATGATGTCACACTCGCTGTGTTGTGATTGGTCCAGGCACAGCTGCTGGAGGCTAAGAAGCAGCTGGAGAGTCAGAACGTCCTGCAGCAGAAGACCAGAGAGCTGCTGAAGACTTCTGAGCAGCAGGTGGTCGCCCTACGGGCCCAGCTGGCCTCCTCCTCCTCCTCCTCCTCCTCCTCCTCGGAGGCTGGCGGCTCTGGTCCAGCCACCCGCGCTGCAGGGCTGAGAGCCCCACCCAGAGGTGGGCACCTACAGTTCACAGTACCTGTCTGTCTCTACGCTCCTGTTTGTCTCACTGTCCTGTCTCTCTTCACTGTGCTGTCTCTCTTCACTGTGCTGTCTCTCTTCACTGTGCTGTCTCTCTCTCCACTGTCCTGTCTCTGTCTTCGCTGTCTCTCTCTCCACTGTCCTGTCTCTCTCTTCACTGTCCTGTCTCTCTCTTCACTGTCCTGTCTCTCTTCACTGTGCTGTCTGTCTCTCCACTGTCCTGTCTCTCTCTTCACTGTCCTGTCTCTCTCTTCACTGTCCTGTCTCTCTTCACTGTGCTGTCTGTCTCTCCACTGTGCTGTCTCTCTCTTCACTGTGCTGTCTCTCTCTTGGCTGTCTCTCTCTTCGCTGTGCTGTCTTTCTCTTCACTGTGCTGTCTCTCTCTTCGCTGTCTCTCTCTTCGCTGTGCTGTCTCTCTCTTCACTGTGCTGTCTCTCTCTTCACTGTGCTGTCTCTCTCTTCGCTGTCTCTCTCTTCACTGTCTGTCTCTCCACTGTGCTGTGTGTCTCTTCACTGTCCTGTCTCTCTCTTCACTGTCCTGTCTCACCCCTCTCCTCCCTCTCCTCCCAGGAGCAGCAGCCCCCGCCCCTCCCTCCCAGCAGGAGGTGTCAGAGCTGAAGGAACGTCTGCGAGGAGCTGAGGAGCAGAGTGAGGAGCTGAAGGAGCAGCTGAGGAGCGCCACGACCAGTGTGGAACAGTACAAGGCTGTGGTCCTCTCCCTGGAGGACAGCCTGAAGAAGGAGAAACAGGTACACTGGTCCTGCTCCCTCCCTACTCCTCCTCTCTCCCTACTTCCTCATCCTCCATCCCTCCCTCCCTACTCTCCCTACTCCCTCATCCTCCACCCCTCCCTCCCTACTCCTCCTCTCTCCCTACTCCCTCATCCTCCATCCCTCCCTCCCTACTCCTCCTCTTCCTACTCCCTCATCCTCCATCCCTCCCTCCCTCCTCCTCCTCTCCCTACTCCCTCATCCTCCATCCCTCCTCCTCCTCTCCCTACTCCCTCATCCTCCATCCCTGCCTCCCTACTCTTCCTCACTACCTCCCTACTCCTTCACTCTCCCTACTCTTCCTTACTACCTCCCTACTCCTCCACTCTATCTACTCTTCCTCACTACCTCCCTACTCCTCCACTCTCCCTACTCCTCCTTCCTCCCTCCCTACTTCCTCTCCCTGGAGGACAGCTTGAAGAAAGAGAAATGGATACTCTTTTCCTCACTCCCTATTCCTCCATCCTCCCTAGTTCTCCCTGTTGTGTTTGGTTGCTAGGCTGAAGTAATAAAGTTGTGTTGCTAGGCTGTAGTAATAAGGTTGTGCTGTGTTGCTAGGCTGTAGTAATAAGGTTGTGCTGTGTTGCTAGGCTGTAGTAATAAGGTTGTGTTGTGTTGCTAGGCTGTAGTAATAAGGTTGTTGTGTTGCTAGGCTGTAGTAATAAGGTTGTGTTGTGTTGCTAGGCTGTAGTAATAAGGTTGTTGTGTTGCTAGGCTGTAGTAATAAGGTTGTGTTGTGTTGCTAGGCTGTAGTAATAAGGTTGTGTTGTGTTGCTGGGCTGTAGTAATAAGGTTGTGTTGCTAGGCTGTAGTAATAAGGTTGTGTTGCTAAGCTGTAGTAATAAGGTTGTGTTGCTAGGCTGTAGTAATAAGGTTGTGTTGTGTTGCTAGGCTGTAGTAATAAGGTTGTGTTGTGTTGCTAGGCTGTAGTAATAAGGTTGTGTTGTGTTGCTAGGCTGTAGTAATAAGGTTGTGCTGTGTTGCTAGGCTGTAGTAGTAAGGTTGTTGTGTTGCTAGGCTGTAGTAGTAAGGTTGTTGTGTTGCTAGGCTGTAGTAGTAATGTTGTTGTGTTGCTAGGCGCGGTGTCCTCTGGAGCTCAGGCTGAAGGAGCTCCAGGAGGTGCAGCAGCAGCTGGAGAGGAGGATCCTGGAGGTGCAGAAGGAGAAGGAGCAGAGCTTAGAGGAGGGGAGGAGCGCCCTGGACGCTGTAGAGAAACAGGTACACACACACACACACACACACACACACACACACACACACACACACACACACACACACACACACACACACACACACACACACACACACACACACACACACACACACACACACACACACACACACACACAGTTCTCCAAATGTAATGATGTGTGTGTCCAGGTGGGGGAGCTGCAGCGCTGTCTGAAGACCAGTCAGTCAGAGCAGCAGGAGGCGCTAGAGAGATCTGCTGCGGCCGTCACCCAGGAGCAGAGAGCTATACAGGACAGCATAACGCAGGTATACTAGAGCTAACTTACTATACTATTACCTTTACCCTTTGCATATGAGGTGGCGGAAGGTCTTGACCATTTAGTGTTTCTCCACCTCCTCCTCCTCCTCCTCCCCCTCCCCCCTCCTCCTCCTCCTCCTCCCCCTCCCCCCTCCTCCTCCTCCCCCTCCCAGACGAGGCTAGCAGCGGAGGCTCAGTCCAAGTACGAGAGGGAGTTGATGCTCCATGCAGCGGACGTGGAGGCCTTGCAGGAGCTGAAGAAACAGAGCCAGAAGGAGGCGACCGCCAGGAGGCGTCTGGAGGAGCAGCTCAGTAGCACCTCCTCCTCCCTGAGGGAGAAGACTGCTGGCTGGACCGCCCTTGAGAGGAAGATGAAGGTGAGGAGCAGCAGCAGGAGTTGTCAAACTATTTAACAAGCTCTTTCTCCAACAACTGCAATACACAGTTGTTTCCCAGCCGCGTTCTGTGTTTGAGCTCCAGTATCCCCAGATGTCTGCTCCCTGCTCTTTAATGGAGCTAACCCAACCCCCAGGACACATACCACTGGGACCACCCTGGGTTTGATCAGTCTCACCCTGGGCTTCACAAACATCTGTGTGAACATCTGTGTGAACATCTGTTTTACAGGAGGACTTGGCCAACCACGTTCAGCGTTGTGGGGACCTGGGCAAGCAGAACGCCCTGCTGCACCAACAGATGGACGAGATGGCCTCCAGGGCCAAACAACCGCAGCAGCCTCTGGACATGTCCTTCAGCGAGGAGGGGAAGACCACCGAGCAGATCCTGGAAATACTCCGGTAACACCTGTGTGCTTAGTACTGGTTTCATGAGGACTGTGTTTAGTACTGGTTTCATGAGGACTGTGTTTAGTACTGGTTTCATGTTTACTATACGTGAGGACTGTGTTTAGTACTGGTTTCTATACATGAGGACTGTGTTTAGTACTGGTTTCATGTTTACTATACATGAGGACTGTGTTTAGTACTGGTTTCATGTTTACTATACATGAGGACTGTGTTTAGTACTGGTTTCTATACATGAGGACTGTGTTTAGTACTGGTTTCATGAGGACTGTGTTTAGTACTGGTTTCTATACATGAGGACTGTGTTTAGTACTGGTTTCATGTTGACTATACATGAGGACTGTGTTTAGTACTGGTTTCATGAGGACTGTGTTTAGTACTGGTTTCATGTTGACTATACATGAGGACTGTGTTTAGTACTGGTTTCATGAGGACTGTGTTTAGTACTGGTTTCATGAGGACTGTGTTTAGTACTGGTTTCATGTTGACTATACATGAGGACTGTGTTTAGTACTGGTTTCATGAGGACTGTGTTTAGTACTGGTTTCTATACATGAGGACTGTGTTTAGTAATGGTTTCATGAGGACTGTGTTTAGTACTGGTTTCATGTTGACTATACATGAGGACTGTGTTTAGTACTGGTTTCATGAGGACTGTGTTTAGTACTGGTTTCATGTTGACTATACATGAGGACTGTGTTTAGTACTGGTTTCTATACATGAGGACTGTGTTTAGTACTGGTTTCATGTTGACTATACATGAGGACTGTGTTTAGTACTGGTTTCATGAGGACTGTGTTTAGTACTGGTTTCTATACATGAGGACTGTGTTTAGTACTGGTTTCTATACATGAGGACTGTGTTTAGTACTGGTTTCATGTTTACTATACGTGAGGACTGTGTTTAGTACTGGTTTCATGAGGACTGTGTTTAGTACTGGTTTCATGTTTACTATACGTGAGGACTGTGTTTAGTACTGGTTTCTATACATGAGGACTGTGTTTAGTACTGGTTTCATGTTTACTATACATGAGGACTGTGTTTAGTACTGGTTTCATGTTTACTATACATGAGGACTGTGTTTAGTACTGGTTTCATGTTTACTATACATGAGGACTGTGTTTAGTACTGGTTTCTATACATGAGGACTGTGTTTAGTACTGGTTTCATGTTTACTATACATGAGGACTGTGTTTAGTACTGGTTTCATGTTTACTATACATGAGGACTGTGTTTAGTACTGGTTTCATGTTTACTATACATGAGGACTGTGTTTAGTACTGGTTTCTATACATGAGGACTGTGTTTAGTACTGGTTTCATGTTTACTATACATGAGGACTGTGTTTAGTACTGGTTTCTATACATGAGGACTGTTTAGTACTGGTTTCATGTTTACTATACATGAGGACTGTGTTTAGTACTGGTTTCTATACATGAGGACTGTGTTTAGTACTGGTTTCTATACATGAGGACTGTGCTTAATACTGGTTTCATCTGTTAATGAGTGTGTGTGTGTGTCCTCACTAGCTAAGTGTTAATGAGTGTGTGTGTGTGTGTGTGTCCTCACTAGCTAAGTGTTAATGAGTGTGTGTGTGTGTCCTCACTAGCTAAGTGTTAATGAGTTTGTTTGTGTGTCAGGTTTGTGCGTCGTGAGAAGGAGATCTCTTTGGCGCAGTGCGAGGTCTCAGAAGGAGAGGCTGAGCGCTGCAGACAGAGGCTGGAGGACCAGGAGGCGGAGCTGAAGGACCTGCAGGACGCCCTCAACACAGAGAGGGAGAGGATGCAGGTGAGCCCAGACAACACACTACCAGGTCTCTACACCCCCTGGGTCTCTACAGCCGGGTCTCTACCTGGGTCTCTACCCCCTGGGTCTCTACACCCCCCTGGGTCTCTACACCCCCCTGGGTCTCTACACCCCCTGGGTCTCTACACCCTGGGTCTCTACACCCTGGGTCTCTACACCCTGGGTCTCTACACCCTGGGTCTCTACACCCCCCTGGGTCTCTACACCCTGGGTCTCTACACCCCCCTGGGTCTCTACACCCCCTGGGTCTCTACACCCTGGGTCTCTACACCCCCTGGGTCTCTACACCCCCCTGGGTCTCTACACCCTGGGTCTCTATATTCTGAATATATGAATGTAGCAGGAAAGACAAAGCAGGCCCGTGACGTAGGGAACTACGATGTAGCAATCAGACCTTGAAGTGTAGCCTGAAACGGTCTCCATAATGTGAGTGGTAACCCCTCCCTCTCTCCCAGGACATGCTGAAGAACATGTCCCAGCAGGAGGAGAGGTTGAAGAAGATGGAGGATGTCAAGGTGGTCCAGGAAGCCAACCGGCTGCTGAAGGCCGACCGAGACCGACTGGAGCAGGAGCTACAGCAGGTCACAGCTAAGGTAAGAGTTACCATGGTAGCTAACAGCTACTTACCATGGTAGCTAACAGCTACAGCAGGTCACAGCTAAGGTTAGCGTTACCATAGTAACCAACAGCTACAGTAGGTCACAGCTAAGGTTAGCGTTACCATAGTAACCAACAGCTACAGTAGGTCACAGCTAAAGAAAGAGATACCATGTAACCAGCAGCTACAGCAGGACACAGTTAAAGTAAGAGATACCATGTAACCAACAGCTACAGCAGGACACGGCTATGGTTAGCGTTACCATAGTAACCAACAGCTACAGAAGGTCACGGCTAAAGTAAGAGATACCATGTAACCAACAGCTACAGCAGGACACAGCTAAAGTAAGAGATACCATGTAACCAGCAGATACAGCAGGTCACAGCTAAAGTAAGAGATACCATGTAACCAGCAGATACAGCAGGTCACAGCTAAAGTAAGAGATACCATGTAACCAGCAGATATAGCAGGTCACAGCTAAAGTCTTCCTCTCTCTCTCTCAAGGTGTGTAAGCTCCAGGGTGACATTGCTCCCCTCCAGCTCACTCTCACCCAGCATTGTGAGCGGCTCGGCTCGCTGCAGGCCGACAAGCGCCTCCTGGAGGATGACCTCAAACGCTGGAGGACCCGTGCTCAGGTAACTATGACGCCGGGATGGTGTAGGGGGACCATGACGACTGGATGGGTCAGGGTGACCATGACGACGGGATGGTTCAGGGTGACCATGACGACTGGATGGTGCAGGGTGACCATGACGACGGGATGTTGCAGGGTGACCATGACGACGGGATGGTGCAGGGTGACCATGACGACGGGATGGTGCAGGGTGACCATGACGACTGGATGGGTCAGGGTGACCATGACGACGGGATGGTGCAGGGTGACCATGACGACTGGATGGGTCAGAGTGACCATGACGACGGGATGGTGCAGGGTGACCATGACGACGGGATGGTGCAGGGTGACCATCACGACAGGATGGTGCAGGGTGACCATGACGACGGGATGGTGCAGGGTGACCATGACGACTGGATGGTGCAGGGTGACCATGACGACGACATAGTTTCATCATCACTACCTTGGAGCTGCAGATGTGTGATGCGTTTTGGTTTTATTTCCACAGCAACTGATGAGCCAACAGAAGGACAGCGATGTTGAGGAGAAACAGAAACTGGCCAATGAGAGAGAAGCTCAGCAGAAACGCATCACACACCTGGCTGAGGAATCCGCCAAGTTGAAGACTGAACTGGCCAGGTACACTCAACCACACAATGTACACAACCTCTGGCTGGTGTATAGACACCACATACACACAACCACACAATGTACACAACCTCTGGCTGATGCGAATGATGTAATAGCGTACACACACACACACACACACACACACACACACACACACACACACACACACACACACACAGGGCCTTAGAAGTGCAGTCTGAGAACCCGGTGTGTGGGGGTCAGGTCCAGCGCCAGCAGCAACTCGGCCCAGGCTCAGCTGCTGGGGCTCCGGGACACGGTGGCCCGGCTGACCTCGGAGAGGGACAGCCTAAAGAAGGACACGGAGGTCAAGAACAACGACCTCCTGGAGAAGAACAAGACCATCACGCAGGTCAAGAAGATCGGTCGCCGCTACAAGACCCAGTACGAGGAGCTCAAGGTCCAGCACGACAAGGTCTGTAGCTCAATATCTCCTCCAATGACTCCTCTAATATGTAGGAGTCCTCCACACTGTATATGAGTCCTCCACACTGTATATGGAAGAGTCCTCCACCCTGTAAGAGTGAGAGTCCTCCACCCTGTCAGAGTGAGAGTCCTCCACCCTGTCAGAGTGAGAGTCCTCCACCCTGTGAGAGTGAGAGTCCTCCACCCTGTAAGAGTGAGTCCTCCACCCTGTCAGAGTGAGAGTCCTCCACTCTGTAAGAGTGAGAGTCCTCCACCCTGTGAGAGTGAGAGTCCTCCACCCTGTAAGAGTGAGAGTCCTCCACCCTGTAAGAGTGAGTCCTCCACCCTGTCAGAGTGAGAGTCCTCCACTCTGTAAGAGTGAGAGTCCTCCACCCTGTAAGAGTGAGTCCTCCACCCTGTAAGAGTGAGTCCTCCACCCTGTCAGAGTGAGAGTCCTCCACCCTGTAAGAGTGAGTCCTCCACCCTGTAAGAGTGAGTCCTCCACCCTGTCAGAGTGAGAGTCCTCCACCCTGTCAGAGTGAGAGTCCTCCACCCTGTCAGAGTGAGTCCTCCACCCTGTAAGAGTGAGAGTCCTCCACCCTGTAAGAGTGAGAGTCCTCCACCCTGTGAGAGTGAGTCCTCCACCCTGTGAGAGTGAGTCCTCCACCCTGTAAGAGTGAGAGTCCTCCACCCTGTAAGAGTGAGTCCTCCACCCTGTAAGAGTGAGAGTCCTCCACCCTGTCAGAGTGAGAGTCCTCCACCCTGTAAGAGTGAGTCCTCCACCCTGTAAGAGTGAGAGTCCTCCACCCTGTCAGAGTGAGTCCTCCACCCTGTAAGAGTGTATATTCTTGTTGTAGCTGATCGAGGAGGCTGCAGCTAAACCAGTAAGGGAAGCGGGGTCCGGACAGGAAGTGAGCCAGGAACTGAGCCAGGCCAGGGAGGAGCTGAATAAGACCAGGGAGGAGCTCAACTCCCTCAAAGAGGAGGCACAGAAGAAACAGGAGGAGGTAACATGAACCATGGAACGAAGCCAAGCTTCCAACTGCAACAGCAGGATGGAGATGAAACCTGGTCGCAATGGACGACAGCAACGTGATTCATATTTGATTTTATATCAGGTTTTCATTACTTTGATACTCAACATATATCCTCCTTGCCTCCCAGGTCCAGAAGCTGCAGCAGGAGGTGGAGGAGGCGCGGAAGGAGAACCAGAAGACTAAAGAGCAGCTTCAGGAAGTCCAAACTCAGGTTTCTCAGAACCAGGGACAGCTAACACAGGTAGCTACTGCGAACACAGATAGCTAGCACCACTAACACAGGTAGCTACTGCGAACACAGATAGCTAGCACCATTAACACGGGTAGCTACTGCAAACACAGGTAGCTAGCACCGCTAACACTGGTATCCAACACCGCTAACATATGTAGCTATGGCTAACACAGGAACCTCTGATGTGAGGACCCCGAGGTTCATTAGGATGGTCATTGGTCCACCATTCTGATGATCCTTGCTGGGTTATTGTGTTGGTCAGGTCCAGTCCCAGCTGTCCCAGACTCAGAACCAACTGGCACAGAACCAGAACCAGGTCAGCCAGAGTCAGAAAGACCTTCATCAAGCCAAGACCCACAGCCAACAGGTATATACATATGGTGCATGTAGCTACTAGGGGGGACCTTGAATCTTGGGCGATTCTACAGTGTCTTCATGATGGAAGGGACTAGCGTTATCAGACAGAACAGAGCTCTTCTTCTCCACAGAGACCGGCCACTGTTTGATCATGGATGTATTGTATGAATGACAGTGTCTTGCACTAGTCTATAATAAAGTATAGAAGGCTAATAGTAGCCTGTATATTTTATGTCTGACTCCAAAATGGGCTAAAATTAGCTTCAGAACCAGCTGTGAGTGGTAGTCTTGTTTCAGAACCAGCTGTGAGTGGTAGTCTTGTTTTAGAACCAGCTGTGAGTGGTAGTCTTGTTTCAGAACCAGCTTTGAGTGGTAGTCTTGTTTCAGAACCAGCTGTGAGTGGTAGTCTTGTTTCAGAACCAGCTGTGATTGGTTGTGTGTTTAGCTCCAGAACCAGCTGAAATCAGCCCAGACCCAAGCCCAAGCTCGTCAGAACCAGGTCCAACACCTCCTGAAAGAACTACAGCAGACCCTGGCCAATCAGAAAGAGCTCCAGCAGACCAGTCTGCAGAGTCACAACCAGGAAGTCAACACCCTCAAGTCAACTGTCAGCCAATCAGAGAGAAAGGTACGGGTACCTGTCCTAGTGTTCTTTAGGATAAAGATAATGTTATTAACCTGTCCTAGTGTTCTTTAGGAAAATGATGGTCATGATAATGTTGTCTACCTGTCCTACCAGGTGTCTGAGCTCCAGAGCCGGCTGGATGGCCTTCAGAAGGTATGTCCTCCTCTGTACTAGTCTCCTCTCTCCTTATCCTCTCCTCTGTCCTTGTTTTCTCTCTCCTAGTCCTCTCCTCTTTCCCAGTCTTCTGATTTCTCCTAGTCCTCTCCTCTCTCCTAATCCTCTGATCTACTAGTCCTCTCCTCTCTCCTAGTCCTCTGATCTCCTAGTCCTCTCCTCTCTCCTAGTCCTCTGATCTCCTAGTCCTCTGATCTCCTAGTCCTCTGATCTCTCCTAGTCCTCTGATCTCCTAGTCCTCTGATCTCCTAGTCCTCTCCTCTCTCCTAGTCCTCTGATCTCCTAGTCCTCTCCTCTCTCCTAGTCCTCTGATCTCCTAGTCCTCTGATCTCCTAGTCCTCTGATCTCCTAGTCCTCTCCTCTTTCCCAGTCTTCTGATTTCTCCTAGTCCTCTCCTCTCTCCTAGTCCTCTGATCTCCTAGTCCTCTCCTCTCTCCAAGTCCTCTCTCCTAGTCCTCTCCTCTCTCCTAGTTCCCTTCAACACTCTGTCTCCTTGTTTTCTCCACTCATCCTCCCTTCTTTCCTCCTTCCTGCTATTCTTTAACCTTTGACCCTCTGGTCTGTTGTCCTTTCTTCCTTTTGGTTTGTCCCATTTAACCTTTGACCCTCCTGTCCATCAGAGGGTGAGTGAGCAGGAAGCAGAGAAACAGCAGCTTCAGGATCAGCTAGCTGCAGCCATCCAGGCAGCTAACCAGGCTAACGACGGTAGCCAGGCCAGTCAGAGTGCTCCAGCTAACGATGCTACGGCTGCTAGCGATGCTAATAAGGCCCTGCAGGAAGAGCTGGCTAAACTGAGACAAGAGGTACTTCACATGTGAATTACTTTTTACTTCATAGACATACGTATTCCCCACATGGTCTTCATTAGGAAGAAGTGCAATTATGTTTTATGATATTACAAGAACGGGTACGTTTGTTTTATAGTACATGTAATGTGTTGTTAATGACGGGGTGCGTTTGTTTTCAGCTGTCTGAGAGCAGCAGCCGGGAGGAGTCGCTCAGACAGCAGATGACTGACAAGGAGGAGAAGATAAAGAAATCTTTCCTGGGAGCCAAGACCAAGATACACCAGCTCAACAGTTAGTACTATATCCTATATGCTATGTACATGTATATAATGTATATTATGTTATTTCTATTATATGCAGACACTACACTAGCACAAGTTAGTCCAATATTATTTATAGACCCGCCTCCAACTGGATCAGATCCTCTAGTGTAGACCAGGTCCTCTAGTGTAGACCAGGTCCTCTAGTGTAGACCAGGTCCTCTAGTGTAGACCAGGTCCTCTAGTGTAGACCAGGTCCTCTAGTGTAGACCAGGTCCTCTAGTGTAGACCGTGTAGACCAGGTCCTCTAGTGTAGACCAGGTCCTCTAGTGTAGACCAGGTCCTCTAGTGTAGACCAGGTCCTCTAGTGTAGACCAGGTCCTCTAGTGTAGACCGTGTAGACCAGGTCCTCTAGTGTAGACCAGGTCCTCTAGTGTAGACCAGGTCCTCTAGTGTAGACAAGGTCCTATAAAGAGCTCTAGTATAGACCAGGTCCTCTAGTGTAGACCAGGTCCTCTAATGTGGAGAAGGTCCTATAAAGAGCTCTAGTGTAGACCAGGTCCTCTAGTGTAGACCAGGTCCTCTAGTATAGACCAGGTCCTCTAGTGTAGACCAGGTCCTCTAATGTGGAGAAGGTCCTATAAAGAGCTGGTCCTCTAGTGTAGACCAGGTCCTCTAGTGTAGACCAGATCCTCTAGTGTAGACCAGGTCCTCTAGTGTAGACCGTGTAGACCAGGTCCTCTAGTGTAGACCAGGTCCTCTAGTGTAGACCAGGTCCTCTAGTGTAGACCAGGTCCTCTAGTGTAGACCGTGTAGACCAGGTCCTCTAGTGTAGACCAGGTCCTCTAGTGTAGACCAGGTCCTCTAGTGTGGAGAAGGTCCTATAAAGAGCTGGTCCTCTAGTGTAGACCAGGTCCTCTAGTGTAGACCAGATCCTCTAGTGTAGACCAGGTCCTCTAGTGTAGACCGTGTAGACCAGGTCCTCTAGTGTAGACCAGGTCCTCTAGTGTAGACCAGGTCATCTAGTGTGGACCAGGTCCTCTAGTGTGGAGAAGGTCCTATAAAGAGCTGGTCCTCTAGTGTAGACCAGGTCCTCTAGTGTAGACCAGGTCCTCTAGTGTAGACCAGGTCCTAGGCCCAGGGCTGGTCTGATTACGTGTGTCCCTCCAGGTGCCAAGGAGCAGCTGTCCCAGCAGGTGGAGGAGCTGAGGCAGAGCCGGGAGGAGCAGGAGGTCAGGATGAGCGCTCTCAAGTCTCAGTACGAAGGCCGTCTGCTGCGCCTTGACCGGGAGCTGAGGGAGAGGAGAGGACCCCCGGGGCCCGACAGCCGCGAGGAGGCCCCTGACCAGAGCTCCAGCCAGGTAGGGCCCCACCCTCACATACCCTCATCCCTCTATCAGGGGCCCCGACCAGAGCTCTAGCAAGGTAGGGCCCTCATCCTTCTGTCAGGGGCCCCGAGCTCTAGCACTGAACCTATGTGCTGGGAGTCAAATTCCCTAACCACTATGCTAGCGAGGAACATCTTTCTAATGGGATTGGTGAATATCTGGTCTCATGTGATTGGTCAGTATGTGTCCTCATGTGATTGGTTAATATGTAAGTAGTGAATGTGCACCTGAGGACCAGTGGTAATGACTGTTTCCTGTTTGCAGGTGTCTGACCACCCCCGGTCAGGTGACCAGAGACACCTGAAGAGCCCCGCCCAGGACAGAGGAAGGTAGTGTTCGCTCTACCATACTACTACTACATGGTACTACCATAATACTACCATCTATCAGGTCTGGTACTACCATAATACTACCGTCTATCAGGTCTGGTACTACCATAATACTACCATCTATCAGGTCTGGTACTACCATAATACTACCATCTATCAGGTCTGGTACTACCATAATACTACCGTCTATCAGGTCTGGTACTACCATAATACTACCATCTATCAGGTCTGGTACTACCATAATACTACCACCTCTCAGGTCTGGTACTACCATAATACTACCGTCTATCAGGTCTGGTACTACCATAATACTACCATCTATCAGGTCTGGTACTACCATAATACTACCATCTATCAGGTCTGGTACTACCATAATACTACCATCTATCAGGTCTGGTACTACCATAATACTACCGTCTATCAGGTCTGGTACTACCATAATACTACCATCTATCAGGTCTGGTACTACCATAATACTACCGTCTATCAGGTCTGGTACTACCATAATACTACCATCTATCAGGTCTGGTACTACCATAATACTACCATCTCTCAGGTCTGGTACTACCATAATACTACCATCTATCAGGTCTGGTACTACCATAATACTACCATCTATCAGGTCTGGTACTACCATAATACTACCGTCTATCAGGTCTGGTACTACCATAATACTACCATCTATCAGGTCTGGTACTACCATAATACTACCATCTATCAGGTCTGGTACTACCATAATACTACCGTCTATCAGGTCTGGTACTACCATAATACTACCATCTATCAGGTCTGGTACTACCATAATACTACCACCTATCAGGTCTGGTACTACCATAATACTACCATCTATCAGGTCTGGTACTACCATAATACTACCGTCTATCAGGTCTGGTACTACCATAATACTACCGTCTATCAGGTCTGGTACTACCATAATACTACCATCTCTCAGGTCTGGTACTACCATAATACTACCATCTATCAGGTCTGGTACTACCATAATACTACCATCTATCAGGTCTGGTACTACCATAATACTACCATCTATCAGGTCTGGTACTACCATAATACTACCATCTATCAGGTCTGGTACTACCATAATACTACCGTCTATCAGGTCTGGTACTACCATAATACTACCACCTATCAGGTCTGGTACTACCATAATACTACCATCTATCAGGTCTGGTACTACCATAATACTACCATCTATCAGGTCTGGTACTACCATAATACTACCGTCTATCAGGTCTGGTACTACCATAATACTACCATCTCTCAGGTCTGGTACTACCATAATACTACCATCTATCAGGTCTGGTACTACCATAATACTACCGTCTATCAGGTCTGGTACTACCATAATACTACCATCTATCAGGTCTGGTACTACCATAATACTACCGTCTATCAGGTCTGGTACTACCATAATACTACCATCTATCAGGTCTGGTACTACCATAATACTACCATCTATCAGGTCTGGTACTACCATAATACTACCGTCTATCAGGTCTGGTACTACCATAATACTACCATCTCTCAGGTCTGGTACTACCATAATACTACCATCTATCAGGTCTGGTACTACCATAATACTACCGTCTATCAGGTCTGGTACTACCATAATACTACCATCTATCAGGTCTGGTACTACCATAATACTACCGTCTATCAGGTCTGGTACTACCATAATACTACCATCTATCAGGTCTGGTACTACCATAATACTACCATCTATCAGGTCTGGTACTACCATAATACTACCATCTATCAGGTCTGGTACTACCATAATACTACCATCTATCAGGTCTGGTACTACCATAATACTACCATCTCTCAGGTCTGGTACTACCATAATACTACCATCTATCAGGTCTGGTACTACCATAATACTACCGTCTATCAGGTCTGGTACTACCATAATACTACCGTCTATCAGGTCTGGTACTACCATAATACTACCATCTATCAGGTCTGGTACTACCATAATACTACCATCTATCAGGTCTGGTACTACCATAATACTACCATCTATCAGGTCTGGTACTACCATAATACTACCATCTCTCAGGTCTGGTACTACCATAATACTACCATCTATCAGGTCTGGTACTACCATAATACTACCGTCTATCAGGTCTGGTACTACCATAATACTACCATCTATCAGGTCTGGTACTACCATAATACTACCGTCTATCAGGTCTGGTACTACCATAATACTACCATCTATCAGGTCTGGTACTACCATAATACTACCATCTATCAGGTCTGGTACTACCATAATACTACCATCTATCAGGTCTGGTACTACCATAATACTACCGTCTATCAGGTCTGGTACTACCATAATACTACCATCTATCAGGTCTGGTACTACCATAATACTACCGTCTATCAGGTCTGGTACTACCATAATACTACCATCTATCAGGTCTGGTACTACCATAATACTACCATCTATCAGGTCTGGTACTACCATAATACTACCGTCTATCAGGTCTGGTACTACCATAATACTACCGTCTATCAGGTCTGGTACTACCATAATACTACCATCTATCAGGTCTGGTACTACCATAATACTACCGTCTATCAGGTCTGGTACTACCATAATACTACCATCTATCAGGTCTGGTACTACCATAATACTACCATCTATCAGGTCTGGTACTACCATAATACTACCATCTATCAGGTCTGGTACTACCATAATACTACCATCTATCAGGTCTGGTACTACCATAATACTACCGTCTATCAGGTCTGGTACTACCATAATACTACCATCTCTCAGGTCTGGTACTACCATAATACTACCATCTATCAGGTCTGGTACTACCATAATACTACCATCTATCAGGTCTGGTACTACCATAATACTACCATCTATCAGGTCTGGTACTACCATAATACTACCGTCTATCAGGTCTGGTACTACCATAATACTACCATCTATCAGGTCTGGTACTACCATAATACTACCATCTATCAGGTCTGGTACTACCATAATACTACCATCTATCAGGTCTGGTACTACCATAATACTACCATCTATCAGGTCTGGTACTACCATAATACTACCGTCTATCAGGTCTGGTACTACCAGTATTAGGGTGTGTACCAGACCGTGACCCCAGCCTCTGTGTTCAGCTCCAGTACGTCGGACCCCCCCACGGCTAACATCAGACCCACGCCCAGCACCACGTCTCCGAGCAACAAACCCAACCCTGCCTCCGGCAACAAGTCCACGCCCCGTGCCAGCATCCGCCCCATGGTTACCCCGGCAACTGTATCCATGCCGACACCCACGGCCACCGTCATGCCTACCACCCAGACGGACAGCCAGGAAGGTAAGCAGGAAGTTGGGAGGGTAAACAGGAAGTTAAGAGGGTTACAAAGGAAGTTGGGAGGGTAAACAGGAAGTTGGGAGGGTAAACAGGAAGTTAAGAGGGTTACAAAGGAAGTTGGGAGGGTAAACAGGAAGTTGGGAGGGTTAATTAAGAGGGCCATCAGGACGTTAGGAGGACCAGAAGGATTGTAAAGGAAGCCCAGGTGTATAAAGTGTGTTTAAATAATGTGTGTGTGTGTGTGTGTGTGTGTCTTCAGTGGTGATTAGTACCAGTGGATCAGTCCACTCCACCAGCTCTGGCCTGGGGAACACGCCCACCTCTCTAAGCCAGCCAACCAGCTCCCAGGCCACTGCTTTCGTCCAGCCCACCCAGCAGCAGGCGTCCAATCAGGAAGTAGCATCCAGCATGGAGCAGGAGCGACCCTCCACATCCTCTCCACTGATAGGAGGAGGTAGGAGATAGTACAGAATAACTAACATGCTAGTGCATACCAGTATGATTTTCCAGTAGCGTTCCATTTCCATGCTAACATTACTACCCAGAAAGCGTCTGGGGGAGCGAGCAGGGAGGCCTTGTACCCCTCCAGAAAGCCCCTGGGGGAGCGAGCAGGGAGGCCTTGTACCCCTCCAGAAAGCCCCTGGGGGAGCGAGCAGGGAGGCCTTGTACCCCTCCAGAAAGCCCCTGGGGGAGCGAGCAGGGAGGCCTTGTACCCCTCCAGAAAGCCCCTGGGGGAGCGAGCAGGGAGGCCTTGTACCCCTCCAGAAAGCCCCTGGGGGAGCGAGCAGGGAGGCCTTGTACCCCTCCAGAAAGCCCCTGGGGGAGGGAGCACTGAGGCCTTGTACCCCTCCAGAAAGCCCCTGGGGGAGCGAGCAGGGAGTGTTTGGGATGCTGAAGGAATGACCAGGGGGTTGTTCAAGACGACGGATATCAAATCTGCTAAATTAGCCGAAAAAACGTCGTGGCTTAAGGTGCTTTTATGCCAGACGCGTAGCAAATAAACCATGAGAAGGAAAGACGTAAAAGCTATTTCCATCAGCCACGATGCCAATACGTGTGTGTGTATATATATATATATATATATTATATATATATATGCATATTCCTATATACTCAACCTGTTTAGTGAAGACGAGCTAATGCTGCGTCCTTAACATCCTACGTGTTAGAGGATTCAACTTTACTGGGATGAGGGGGTTTTGATAAGTGGGTGTGTTTTGGAGCCGTTAGTGATTTAGGTTGTTTCCCCGCTGAATAACTCAAATAGGCTAATCTCGGGCAAAACAGCAGCCATCTTGGTTCTAACCCAATGCAGAATTCCTCACTCAGGCCCCCCAGAGAGTGTTATAACCAACATGGCGGCAGACAAGAAGACACTAGCATCTTACTACCGCACTAATAACGTGTGTGTGTGTGCGTGTGTGTGTGTGTGTGTGTGTGTGTGTGTGTGTGTGTGTGTGTGTGTGTGTGTGTGTGTGTGTGTGTGTGTGTGTGTGTGTGTGTGTGTGTGTGTGTGTGTGTGTGTGTGTGTGTGTGTGTGTGTGTGTGTGTGTGTGTGTGTGTGTGTGTGTGTGTGTGTGTGCGTGCGTGCGTGCGTGCGTGCGTGCGTGCGTGCGTGCGTGCGTGCGTGCGTGCGTGCGTGCGTGCGTGCGTGCGTGCGTGCGTGCGTGCGTGCGTGCGTGCGTGCGTGCGTGCGTGCGTGCGTGTGTGTGTGTGTGTGTGAGCGTGTGTGTGTGCGTGTGTGCGTGTGTGCGTGTGTGCGTGCGTGCGTGCGTGTGTGCGTGCGTGTGTGCGTGTGTGCGTGCGTGTGTGCGTGTGTGTGTGTGTGTGTGTGTGTGTGTGTGTGTGTGTGTGTGTGTGTGTGTGTGTGTGTGTGTAGCAGGGCCGAAGCGTGTCCGGGAGGAGGAAGAGGAGGAGCCTGAGACCTCTCACAGCCCCCCCTCCAGCAAGAAACTACGACTCAGACAAACAGTCGCACTACTGGTACACACACACACTCTACTGGTACACACACACTCTCTACTGGTACACACACACACTCTCTACTGGTACACACACACGCTCTACTGGTACACACACGCTCTACTGGTACACACACTCTCTACTGGTACACACACACACACTCTACTGGTACACACACACTCTCTACTGGTACACACACACACTCTCTACTGGTACACACACACGCTCTACTGGTACACACACACTCTACTGGTACACACACACGCTCTACTGGTACACACACTCTCTCTACTGGTACACACACACACACTCTACTGGTACACACACGCTCTACTGGTACACACACACTCTACTGGTACACACACACACGCTCTACTGGTACACACACACACTCTACTGGTACACACGCACACTCTACTGGTACACACACACTCTACTGATACACACACACACTCTACTGGTACACACACACACTCTACTGGTACACACACACACTACAGGCGCACAGTAACACGTGTGTGTTGGTTCCAGGAGGATGGAGATGGAGGGATTGAAGAAGAGGTGGAGGAAGAGATGGACAGACCAGACTCCGTAGACGACAGTCAGGTCAGATCCTCCTGTCCTCAACGCTCCCTAGTCCCTACCTCCTCCTGTCCTCAATGCTCCCTACTCCCTAGTCCCTACCTCCTCCTGTCCTCAATGCTCCCTAGTCCCTACCTCCTCCTGTCCTCAATGCTCCCTAGTCCCTACCTCCTCCTGTCCTCAATGCTCCGTACTCCCTAGTCCCTACCTCCTCCTGTCCTCAATGCTCCCTAGTCCCTACCTCCTCCTGTCCTCAATGCTCCCTAGTCCCTACCTCCTCCTGTCTTCAATGCTCCCTACTCCCTAGTCCCTACCCCCTCCTGTCCTCAATGCTCCCTACTCCCTAGTCCCTACCTCCTCCTGTCCTCAACGCTCCCTACTCCCTAGTCCCTACCTCCTCCTGTCCTCAACGCTCCCTAGTCCCTACCTCCTCCTGTCCTCAATGCTCCCTACTCCCTAGTCCCTACCTCCTCCTGTCCTCAATGCTCCCTATTCCCTAGTCCCTACCTCCTCCTGTCCTCAACGCTCCCTAGTCCCTACCTCCTCCTGTCCTCAATGCTCCCTAGTCCCTACCTCCTCCTGTCCTCAATGCTCCCTACTCCCTAGTCCCTACCTCCTCCTGTCCTCAGCGCTCCCTACTCCCTAGTCCCTACCTCCTCCTGTCCTCAACGCTCCCTAGTCCCTACCTCCTCCTGTCCTCAATGCTCCCTACTCCCTAGTCCCTACCTCCTCCTGTCCTCAACGCTCCCTAGTCCCTACCTCCTCCTGTCCTCAATGCTCCCTACTCCCTAGTCCCTACCTCCTCCTGTCCTCAACGCTCCCTAGTCCCTAGTCCCTACCTCCTCCTGTCCTCAACGCTCCCTAGTCCCTACCTCCTCCTGTCCTCAATGCTCCCTATTCCCTAGTCCCTACCTCCTCCTGTCCTCAACGCTCCCTACTCCCTACCTCCTCCTGTCCTCAATGCTCCCTACTCCCTAGTCCCTACCTCCTCCTGTCCTCAGCGCTCCCTACTCCCTAGTCCCTACCTCCTCCTGTCCTCAACGCTCCCTAGTCCCTACCTCCTCCTGTCCTCAATGCTCCCTACTCCCTAGTCCCTACCTCCTCCTGTCCTCAACGCTCCCTACCCCCTCTGGCTAATCACCAGTGTATGAACTGGTTCCCAGCTGGTACAGACATGGTGAATCACCAGTGTATGAACTGGTTCCCAGCTGGTACAGACATGGTGAATCACCAGTGTATGAACTGGTTCCCAGCTGGTACAGACATGGTGAATCACCAGTGTATGAACTGGTTCCCAGCTGGTACAGACATGGTGAATCACCAGTGTATGAACTGGTTCCCAGCTGGTACAGACATGGTGAATCACCAGTGTATGAACTGGTTCCCAGCTGGTACAGACATGGTGAATCACCAGTGTATGAACTGGTTCCCAGCTGGTACAGACATGGTGAATCACCAGTGTATGAACTGGTTCCCAGCTGGTACAGACATGGTGAATCACCAGTGTATGAACTGGTTCCCAGCTGGTACAGACATGGTGAATCACCAGTGTATGAACTGGTTCCCAGCTGGTACAGACATGGTGAATCACCAGTGTATGAACTGGTTCCCAGCTGGTACAGACATGGTGAATCACCAGTGTATGAACTGGTTCCCAGCTGGTACAGACATGGTGAATCACCAGTGTATGAATCATCCTTTTCTTGTTCATTGTTCAAGATGTTCCAACTGGTGTGTGTGTGTGTGTGTGTGTGTGTGTGTGTGTGTGTGTGTGTGTGTGTGTGTGTGTGTGTGTGTGTGTGTGTGTGTGTGTGTGTGTGTGTAGGAGATCCCAGAAGTTGGGTTTCCTGTGTTGGGGACAGAGGAGGAGGAGTCAGAGGAGGTGGGCGTGTCCCAGTCGGTCCCCTCAGATCAGGTGACCCCCCAGGCCGCCGCCCAGGGCCGTGATGTCATCGTGATTGATACTGACAGTGAGAGCCGAGAGAGCAAGGAGTCTGAGGAGGAGGAGGAAGAGGAAGAGGAGGAGGAGAAGGAGGAGGAGGAAGACGACGAGGATGAGGAGGTTTGAAAACATATTTTTCTCAGCTTTTCTGCTGTCATAGCAACTGTTGCCTGGGTTACTGCATCCTGTTGCAGCATGGCTCAATCGTCTGGTTAAACCCTAGTGTCGTAAACGCTGCATATTTCTAAGCAGCTCGCTAAGCAGCTCGCTAAGCAGCTTGTATTGTCGTTTTGCTCGAGCAGCGCTGTATGAATAAAGTTTGATTGAAGTGTGTTGGTGTCCCAGTATAAGGAGGAAGAGGATGAAGACACTGGGGACGGAGGGATGGGGGGAGAGGGGAGTAACGACGGGAGTGGAGGAGCAGGAGGAGAGGAGGAGGAGGAGGAGGGAGGAGCGATGAGTTCAGAGGAGTCAGAAGCCGTCAAGGAGGAGGAGAACCTCGGAGCAGCATCTTCAGACTCCTCCAGCAGACCCTGCACCCACAGCGGTACCCTAACCCTAACCCTAACCCTAACCCTGCCCCACCCTAATGTGTATCTAATGCCCCACCCTAATGCCCCACCCTAATGTGTATCTAATGCCCCACCCTAATGTGTATCTAATGCCCCACCCTAATGTGTATCTAATGCCCCACCCTAATGTGTATCTAATGCCCCACCCTAATGTGTATCTAATGCCCCACCCTAATGTGTATCTAATGCCCCACCCTAATGTGTATCTAATGCCCCACCCTAATGTGTATCTAATGCCCCACCCTAATGTGTATCTAATGCCCCACCCTAATGTGTATCTAATGCCCCACCCTAATGTGTATCTAATGTGTGTGAATGTGTGTGTGTAATGTGTGTCTAATGTGTATCTAATGTGTGTGTAATGTGTGTGTGTAATGTGTGTCTAATGTGTGTGTAATGTGTGTGTAATGTGTATCTAATGTGTGTGTAATGTGTAATGTGTAATGTGTGTGTATAATGTGTGTGTAATGTGTGTGTAATGTATAATGTGTGTATAATGTGTGTGTAATGTGTGTGTAATGTGTAATGTGTGTGTAATGTGTGTGTAATGTGTGTGTAATGTATAATGTGTGTATAATGTGTGTGTAATGTGTGTGTAATGTGTGTGTAATGTGTGTGTAATGTGTGTGTAATGTGTGTGTAATGTGTAATGTGTGTGTAATGTGTGTATAATGTGTATCTAATGTGTGTAATGTATATTGATGTCCTCCAGGTGAGGGCAGCAGCAGTATGATGGAGTCCCTCCCCCCGAGGGAGATGCTTTACCCCCAACCCTCCTCCACCACCTCCTCCCCTGCCCCTCCCACCTCCTCCCTCACCCCTCGTCTCCCCCAGCCACGACGCCCCCCACACCCCCTCCCCCCCCGCCTCTACATACAACCCCCTGCCCCCGAACTGGGTCCCCCACACACACAGGTACACACACACACACACACACACACACACACACACACACACACACACACACACACACACACACACACACACACACACAGGTACACAGGTGTACACACACACACACACACAGGTACACACACACACAGGTACACACACACACACACACACACACACAGGTACACACACACGCACACACAGACACACACACACACGTACACACAGGTACACACACACACACACAGGTACACACACACACACACAGGTACACACACACACACACACAGGTACACACACACACCTTTCCAAACATACAGATACACAGATGTTGACTTGGATCCGATTTGTTCATCTTTAGCCAATAACAAATCTCCCTATATGTGACCAATCAGAGACAGTCCTCTCAGCTGCGGAGGCCATCGGTTGGTCGAGGACCCCAGCTGACCCCAGGGATTGGCAACATGGTAAGATCGACTTCATTACGCTCTACTATAATCTACTGCTCTTTACCATTCTCTTTACTGTCCTCACTAAACTCTAGTAACCTTCACTGTCCTCACTAAACTCTAGTAACCTTCACTGTCCTCACTAAACTCTAGTAACCTTTACTGTCCTCACTAAACTCTAGTAACCTTTACTGTCCTCACTAAACTCTAGTAACCTTCACTGTCCTCACTAAACTCTAGTAACCTTTACTGTCCTCACTAAACTCTAGTAACCTTCACTGTCCTCACTAAACTCTAGTAACCTTTACTGTCCTCACTAAACTCTAGTAACCTTCACTGTCCTCACTAAACTCTAGTAACCTTCACTGTCCTCACTAAACTCTAGTAACCTTCACTGTCCTCACTAAACTCTAGTAACCTTTACTGTCCTCACTAAACTCTAGTAACCTTCACTGTCCTGCTTTGTGTCTTTGCAGCAGCATTTCTTTGATGACGATGACCGGATGGTTCCCAGCACTCCGACGCTTGTGGTTCCCCATCGCACCGACGGCTTCGCTGAAGCTATACAGTAAGAAGCTAGCGCTGCTGTTCACCACTAGAACTGATGCTAACCGCTACATGGTCTAGCTTTACAGAAAGAAGCTAGCACTGCTGCTCACCACTAGAACTGATGCTAACCGCTACATGGTCTAGCTTTACAGTAAGAAGCTAGCACTGGTGCTAACCGCTACATTATTCTGCTATACAGTGATCTTTGTCCTCGTAAAGTGATGAGGAGAAACAAGAAGCTAAGTAGCATTATCAGCTACATGGCTAAGCTATACAGTAAAGCTTTATTTATACTGCTGTGTGGATACCTGCGTGGTTGTCGGCCATCTTGGATCAGGTGTAACGGCGTCCATCTTATCCCAGTTCTCCACAGGTGGCGGCTCTGTCCACCAGGTTCAGGTTTGGACCTCCTGAGGACCTGCTGCCCCAGAGCTCAGGTCACTCTGACCTGGGCCAGCTGGCCTCGCATGGAGGTACCCTCCACACGCTACACACTGCTACACACACTGCTACACACACTGCTACACACTGCTACACACACTACTACACACTGCTACACACACGCTACACACTACACACTGCTACACACTCTGACCTGGGCCAGCTGGCCTCGCATGGAGGTACCCTCCACACGCTACACACTGCTACACACACTGCTACACACTGCTACACACACTACTACACACTGCTACACACACGCTACACACTACACACTGCTACACACACTGCTACACACACTGCTACACACTACTACACACCACTACACACACTGACCTGGGCCAGCTGGCCTCGCATGGAGGTACCCTCCACATGCTACACACTGCTACACACACTACTACACACTGCTACACACACGCTACACACTACACACTACTACACACACTGCTACACACTCTGACCTGGGCCAGCTGGCCTCGCATGGAGGTACCCTCCACACGCTACACACTGCTACACACACTACTACACACTATTACACACTATTACACACACTACTACACACTATTACACACACACTGCTACACACACTGACCTGGGCCAGCTGGCCTCGCAAGGAGGTACCCTCCACACGCTACACACTGCTACACACTGCTACACACTACTACACACTACTACACACACTGCTACACACACTGCTACACACTGCTACACACTACTACACACTACTACACACACTGCTACACACACTACTACACACTGCTACACACACTACTACACACTATTACACACTTACACACACTACTACACACTATTACACACACACTGCTACACACTCTCTGACCTGGGCCAGTTGGTCTCATAAGGAGGTAAAACATACGACTCACTGTGTGTGTGTGTGTGTCTGTGTGTGTGTGTGTGTGTGTGTGTGTGTGTGTGTGTGTGTCTGTGTGTGTGTGTGTGTGTGTGTGTGTGTGTCTGTGAGTAGGTCTTGGTATGTATGAGTCTCCTCTGTTCCTGGCAGCTCATGAGGAGGAGGGGGGGGGGAGGAGTGTCCCCACAACCCCCCTGCAGGTGGCGGCTCCAGGTAACACTGTCTGTCTCTCTCTCTGTCTCTCTGTCTGTCTCTGTCTCTCTCTCTCTCTCTCTCTCTCTCTCTCTCTCTCTCTCTCTGTATTCACTATGTCTCTCTCTCTCTCTCTGTGTATTCACTATGTCTCTCTCTCCCTCTGTGTATTCACTATGTCTCTCTCTCTCTCCCTCTGTGTATTCACTATGTCTCTCTCTCTCTCTCCCTCTGTGTATTCACTATGTCTCTCTCTCTCTCTCTCCCTCTGTGTATTCACTATGTCTCTCTCTCTCTCCCTCTGTGTATTCACTATGTCTCTCTCTCTCTCTCCCTCTGTGTATTCACTATGTCTCTCTCTCTCTCTCTCCCTCTGTGTATTCACTATGTCTCTCTCTCTCTCTCCCTCTGTGTATTCACTATGTCTCTCTCTCTCTCTCTGTGTATTCACTATGTCTCTCTCTCTCTCTCTGTGTATTCACTATGTCTCTCTCTCTCTCCCTCTGTGTATTCACTATGTCTCTCTCTCTCTCCCTCTGTGTATTCACTATGTCTCTCTCTCTCTGTGTATTCACTATGTCTCTCTCTCTCTCTCTCTCTCTCTCCCTCTGTGTATTCACTATATCTCTCTCTCTCTCTCTCTCCCTCTGTGTATTCACTATGTCTCTCTCTCTCCCTCTGTATTCACTATGTCTCTCTTTCTCTCTCTCTCTCTCTCTCTCTCTCTCTCTCTCTCTCTCTCTCTCTCTCTCTCTCCCTCTGTGTATTCACTATATCTCTCTCTCTCTCTCCCTCTGTATTCACTATGTCTCTCTCTCTCTCCCTCTGTATTCACTATGTCTCTCTCTCTCTCTCTCTCTGTATTCACTATGTCTCTCTCTCTCCCTCTGTATTCACTATGTCTCTCTCTAGTGACAGTGTTCTCTGAGTCTCTGCCACTGGACAGTAGTGACAACATGGCCTCCCAGTCAGTTCCCATGGTAACTGCCTCCGGTGGGATGGGTGCCGGCGACGACGAAGTCTTCATGGAGCAGGAGGGGGAGGGGTAAGTTCACCCTACTACCATCTAGAGCTAAGTACTAGCACTAGTCCTACTAGCATTACGCTACTACCATCTAGAGCTAAGTACTAGCACTAGTCCTACTAGCATTACGCTACTACCATCTAGAGCTAAGTACTAGCACTAGTCCTACTAGCATCACGCTACTACCATTATACTAGTACGAGTGTTGCTTTTGACAAAGGCCTGTGTTGTAGTTCTAACAGCATCCTGTGTTGTAGTTCTAACAGCAGCCTGTGTTGTAGTTCTGACAGCAGCCTGTGTTGTAGTTCTGACAGCAGCCTGTGTTGTAGTTCTGACAGCAGCCTGTGTTGTAGTTCTAACAGCAGCCTGTGTTGTAGTTCTGACAGCAGCCTGTGTTGTAGTTCTAACAGCAGCCTGTGTTGTAGTTCTGACAGCAGCCTGTGTTGTAGTTCTAACAGCAGCCTGTGTTGTAGTTCTAACAGCAGCCTGTGTTGTAGTTCTAACAGCAGTCTGTGTTGTAGTTCTAATAGCAGCCTGTGTTGTAGTTCTTACAGCAGCCTGTGTTGTAGTTCTAACAGCAGCCTGTGTTGTAGTTCTAACAGCAGCCTGTGTTGTAGTTCTAACAGCAGCCTGTGTTGTAGTTCTAACAGCATCCTGTGTTGTAGTTCTAACAGCAGCCTGTGTTGTAGTTCTAACAGCAGCCTGTGTTGTAGTTCTAACAGCAGCCTGTGTTGTAGTTCTAACAGCAGCCTGTGTTGTAGTTCTAACAGCAGCCTGTGTTGTAGTTCTAACAGCAGCCTGTGTGTTGTCCTCCCAGCCACCAGGGGTCCTCAGAGAGTCATCCAGACTCTGAGTCCTCAGGTCAGCAGAGTGAGGATGCAGCTCTGCCCTCCACCAGCCAGGACCCTGGTAACTATATACTTTAATATTTACTATATAATATAAACAAAATACTATCTATTATGTTATTAATATACTGTTAAAGCACTGTAGCTGTGATAGAGGACAGACTGTAGCTGTGATAGAGGACAGACTGTAGCTGTGATGAAGGACAGACTGTAGCTGTGATAGAGGACAGACTGTAGCTGTGATAGAGGACAGACTGTAGCTGTGATAGAGGACAGACTGTAGCTGTGATAGAGGACAGGCTGTAGCTGTGATAGAGGACAGACTGTAGCTGTGATAGAGGACAGCCTGTAGCTGTGATAGAGGACAGACTGTAGCTGTGATAGAGGACAGGCTGTAGCTGTGATAGAGGACAGACTGTAGCTGTGATAGAGGACAGACTGTAGCTGTGATAGAGGACAGACTGTAGCTGTGATAGAGGACAGACTGTAGCTGTGATAGAGGACAGACCGTAGCTGTGATAGAGGACAGACTGTAGCTGTGATAGAGGACAGACTGTAGCTGTGATAGAGGACAGACTGTAGCTGTGATAGAGGACAGACTGTAGCTGTGATAGAGCACAGACTGTAGCTGTGATAGAGGACAGACTGTAGCTGTGATAGAGGACAGACCGTAGCTGTGATAGAGGACAGACTGTAGCTGTGATAGAGGACAGACTGTAGCTGTGATAGAGCACAGACTTTAGCTGTGATAAAGGACAAGCTAACGGCATGTCTTGTGCAGACAGCAGCAGTGCTCCACGTCGGCCTCTAGTCGGCCACCCCCAGAGCAGCAGTCTGGCGTCCAGAGGACCAACTTTCAGAGGCAGGGGGGAGGGACGCACTACGCTCATCCGCAGGGGTAAGACCCTTCTAGACCTCGTGTCTGAAGCCTCTAGACCTTGTCTGAAGCCTCTAGACCTCGTGTCCGAAGCCTCTAGACCTCGTGTCCGAAGCCTCTAGACCTCGTCTGAAGCCTCTAGACCTCGTGTCTGAAGCCTCTAGACCTCGTGTCTGAAGCCTCTAGACCTCGTGTCTGAAGCCTCTAGACCTGTGATGTACAGCTACTTCCGTACTATATCCCATGATGCATAGCGGTTTTCATTGTCCCCAATAGAGATGGTCTTTATGTAAATGAGCTGTCACTCGTGTTGACCTAGATTTCCAGTACATCATTAGTGTCCGAATTCCCCCTATACTAACTAAATAGTGAACTATATACTAGTGTTCACTACATAGAGTGATGGAACAAGTGAACCAATCAGAACACAGCCCCACTGTCTTGTTCAGGACAAATGATTATCCTTCTTCTTGTTCATCAACTCTTCCAAATAAAGACTCAGGAAATAAGTTGAAATGAGTTCAGCCCAGTCAGGAGTTTAAAACGATCATAACTTATAACGAGTTTATTAGAAAAGAGCCTTTAATCTGACAATTCTGTCTCTGTCTCTGTCTCTGTCTCTGTCTGTCTCTCTGTCTCTGTCTCTGTCTCTGTCTCTCTCGCTCTCTCTCTAGGTGTCACTTTCTCTCGTGCAGGTAGAGGGGGCTTCCCTCAGTGATGATGTCACCTATCCAGTTGAACCAATCAGGATGCTGGGTTCATAACCATGTTATTGTTTCCTGTGTTTGAATATGCCGTAGGTCTGAGCATCCTAGTATCCATGTTGGTTTAGTCTGTAGGGAAGTGATGTAGCTACGCAGGCGCTAGTTGTTTTCATACGTTGCTACGCTTGTTTTAGTCAAATTTACAGTTTTGTATTCTCATGTTTAATGTCTTGTTGTATCGTCTGGTTTTGCTAATAAAGTTAACGATGAGCAAAGTGCAGTAATCCATTATGTAAATACTGTAGTATTAGCTGCTACCACACACACACATATGGTACTATACGCTATGTTATATGCTTCAATATGTAGCACATTAAGGTATAGTTATACAGACATGGTCATAGAGCTATAGAGATAGTTATACAGACATGGTCATAGAGTTAGTTATACAGACAGGGTTATAGAGATAGTTATACAGACAGGGTTATAGAGTTAGTTATACAGACAGGGTTATAGAGTTAGTTATACAGACAGGGTTATAGAGTTAGTTATACAGACAGGGTTATAGAGTTAGTTATACAGACAGGGTTATAGAGTTAGTTATACAGACATGGTCATAGAGCTATACAGATAGTTATACAGACATGGTCATAGAGCTATACAGATAGTTATACAGACATGGTCATAGAGTTAGTTATACAGACAGGGTTATAGAGATAGTTATACAGATAGTTATACAGACAGAGTTATACAGATAGTTATACAGACAGGGTTATACAGATAGTTATACAGACAGGGTTATAGAGCTATAGAGATAGTTATACAGACAGGGTCATAGAGCTATACAGATAGTTATACAGACATGGTCATAGAGTTAGTTATACAGACAGGGTTATAGAGTTAGTTATACAGACAGGGTTATAGAGATAGTTATACAGATAGTTCTACAGACAGGGTCATAGAGATAGAGGTATAGAGTTAGTTATACAGACAGGGTCATATAGAGGTAGAGGTACACAGATGCATCACACAGTTATAGTTATAGAGATAGTGATACAGCTGTAGCTATATAGATGTAGTTATAGAGATAGTTATACATTTAACCTGTAGATGTTAAGATGGTACTTTATAAATCCCTGACAAGAAATTCGGAATCCTTTTTAAACCTTTAGAAGTGTGAAGAAGTGAACTTTTAGATGTTTTCGTGCTTTAGATGTTTTAACCTTTAAATTGTGTTTAATAGTTGGAGATTTGATCATTCTGGTAAGTAGTCAACTTATTAAGGTCCAGCTAACCACACACGCACGCACGCACGCACGCACGCACGCACGCACGCACACACACACACACACACACACACACACACACACACACACACACACACACACACACACACACACGCACCCACGCGCACATACACGCACGACTATATCCACTAAAACTCGACTGATTAAATTGCTTTACGTAACAAAACATCCAAGCTCCTAGTTCATGTTTTTCTCTGACTTATCTTACTATGTAGATAATTCTATAAATTTATATATACATAACAATGGGGAAGACTTTCTCCCCAACACCTAGACTTACTCCTCTCCAAACACCTAGACTTACTCCTCTCCAAACACCTAGACTTACTCCTCTCCAAACACCTAGACTTACTCCTCTCCAAACACCTAGACTTACTCCTCTCCAAACACCTAGACTTACTCCTCTCCAACACCTAGACTTACTCCTCCCCAACACCTAGACTTACTCCTCTCTGTACTGTGGGCTTCAGCGTCGACCTTTGATTCAAACGGAGGCCCTGCTCGTTTGTTTCTGTCGCCCCATGCGGAGAGGGAAGGGATCGCAGCCATACCTAAACAAATCGTTACGTTCAGTAACGATTCAAACAGAGTCAAATAAAATGCATTATTTTGTTCAAAACATTATCAACTCGTAGTTCTTGATCCTACTTTTCCTTCCATTGTATTGCTGTATTTTCCCAGGAACGGAAATAAAGTTGAATGTTTCTTATCGGATGATTTAAAGAAGCGCACACAACAGCTTTCCGAAGTGACCACATGAGTGGGTTTCATAGGAGTTCATATCATAAATATTGATATGATTATTAGTCATATGATTGTAGGAAACATCGCGTTGTTCACTCGGGACATTCACAGACGGAACGCGAAAACAAGGTGTGTTGTTCATCAGTATCTGAAGTTATGGTGTAATATTATGGTCTGTAGTTATGGTGTGATATTATGGTCTGGAGTTATGGTGTGATATTATGGTCTGTAGTTATGGTGTAATATTATGGTCTGTAGTTATGGTGTAATATTATGGTCTGTAGTTATGGTGTGATATTATGGTCTGTAGTTATGGTGTAATATTATGGTCTGTAGTTATGGTGTAATATTATGGTCTGTGTGAAGTTATGGTGTAATATTATGGTCTGTAGTTATGGTGTGATATTATGGTCTGTAGTTATGGTGTAATATTATGGTCTGTAGTTATGGTGTAATATTATGGTCTGTGTGAAGTTATGGTGTAATATTATGGTCTGTAGTTATGGTGTGATATTATGGTCTGTAGTTATGGTGTAATATTATGGTCTGTAGTTATGGTGTAATATTATGGTCTGTGTGAAGTTATGGTGTAATATTATGGTCTGTCTGTAGTTATGGTGTAATATGGTCTGAAGTTATGGTGTGATATTATGGTCTGTAGTTATGGTGTGATATTATGGTCTGTAGTTATGGTGTGATATTATGGTCTGTAGTTATGGTGTGATATTATGGTCTGTAGTTATGGTGTGATATTATGGTCTGTAGTTATGGTGTGATATTATGGTCTGTAGTTATGGTGTGATATTATGGTCTGTAGTTATGGTGTGATATTATGGTCTGTAGTTATGGTGTGATATTATGGTCTGTAGTTATGGTGTGATATTATGGTCTGTAGTTATGGTGTGATATTATGGTCTGTTCTAGTGAAGTCCTGCCCCGTCATGCAGTTGGTGGAGCCCGGCCTCTACATCGGAACAGCAGCCGACCTGAACGACGCCCAGGGATTGGCCAAGGCAGCTGTCAGTCATGTCCTTTCAGTGGACTCTGAGGACCCCGCCCTCCCCCAGGAGGGGGGGATCAAACACAAATGGATCAACGTCCTCGACCAGCAAACCTCTGACCTCCTGAGTCACATGGACGACAGCTTCCTGTTCCTACAGGAAGCTGTGGACGGGGGTGGCGCTGCTCTCGTGCACTGGTAGGTTAAAGGTCAAAGGTCAACACTTAACTCTGAGCCTGCATACTAAAGTACATGTTAATAAATAGAAGGAGAGAGTAGGATGTCCAAAATCCCATTCACACATGGTCTGTAAACAGTATAGTGAAATGGGTTTTTGTTTGCACCGAACTGTGTGTGTGTGTGTGTGTGTGTGTGTGTGTGTGTGTGTGTGTGTGTGTGTGTGTGTGTGTGTGTGTGTGTGTGTGTGTGTGTGTGTGTGTGTGTGTGTGTGTGTGTGTGCACTGTACTGTGTGTGTGTGTGCACTGTACTGTGTGTGTGTGTGTGTGTGCGTGTGTGTGTGTGTGTGCAGCCAGGCGGGGCGTAGCCGTAGTGCTACCATGGTAACAGCCTACCTGATGAGGAGCCATGGGTTGAGTTTCTCCGAGGCCTACGGTCGTCTGCAGCGCTGGAAGCCTGACGTCCAGTAGGAGACCTACTACCCTGACCTACCAACCTACCCAGACCTACTACCCAGACCTACTACCCTACCCTGACCTACTACCCAGACCTACTACCCTACCCAGACCTACTACCCTGACCTACTACCCAGACCTACTACCCTACCCAGACCTACTACCCTGACCTACTACCCAGACCTACCACCCAGACCTACCACCCAGACCTACTACCCAGACCTACCACCCAGACCTACCACCCAGACCTACTACCCTACCCAGACCTACTACCCAGACCTACCACCCTACCCAGACCTACTACCCAGACCTACTACCCTACCCAGACCTACTACCCTGACCTACTACCCTACCCAGACCTACCACCCTGACCTACCACCCTGACCTACCACCCAGACCTACCACCCAGACCTACCACCCAGACCTACCACCCAGACCTACTACCCTACCCAGACCTACTACCCTACCCAGACCTACTACCCTACCCAGACCTACCACCCAGACCTACCACCCAGACCTACTACCCAGACCTACCACCCAGACCTACCACCCAGACCTACCACCCAGACCTACTACCCAGACCTACTACCCTGACCTACTACCCAGACCTACCACCCAGACCTACTACCCAGACCTACCACCCAGACCTACCACCCAGACCTACCACCCAGACCTACCACCCAGACCTACTACCCAGAGCTACTACCCAGACCTACCACCCTGACCTACCACCCAGACCTACCACCCTACCCAGACCTACTACCCAGACCTACTACCCTGACCTACCACCCAGACCTACCACCCAGACCTACTACCCTGACCTACCACCCAGACCTACCACCCAGACCTACCACCCAGACCTACCACCCAGACCTACCACCCAGACCTACTACCCTGAGCTACCACCCAGACCTACCACCCAGACCTACCACCCAGACCTACTACCCAGACCTACTACCCTGACCTACTACCCAGACCTACCACCCAGACCTACTACCCAGACCTACCACCCAGACCTACTACCCAGACCTACCACCCAGACCTACCACCCAGACCTACTACCCAACCCAGACCTACCACCCAGACCTACTACCCTGACCTACTACCCAGACCTACTACCCTGACCTACTACCCAGACCTACCACCCTACCCAGACCTACTACCCAGACCTACTACCCTACCCAGACCTACTACCCTGACCTACTACCCTGACCTACTACCCTACCCAGACCTACCACCCTGACCTACCACCCTGACCTACCACCCAGACCTACCACCCAGACCTACCACCCAGACCTACCACCCAGACCTACTACCCTACCCAGACCTACCACCCAGACCTACCACCCAGACCTACTACCCAGACCTACCACCCAGACCTACTACCCAGACCTACTACCCAGACCTACTACCCTACCCAGACCTACCACCCTGACCTACCACCCTGACCTACTACCCAGACCTACTACCCTACCCAGACCTACTACCCAGACCTACTACCCTACCCAGACCTACCACCCTGACCTACCACCCTGACCTACTACCCTACCCAGACCTACTACCCAGACCTACCACCCTACCCAGACCTACCACCCTGACCTACCACCCTACCCAGACCTACCACCCAGACCTACTACCCAGACCTACCACCCTGACCTACCACCCAGACCTACCACCCTACCCAGACCTACTACCCAGACCTACTACCCAGACCTACCACCCTGACCTACCACCCAGACCTACTACCCTGACCTACCACCCTGACCTACCACCCAGACCTACCACCCTGACCTACCACCCTGACCTACTACCCTACCCAGACCTACCCTGACCTACCACCCAGACCTACCACCCAGACCTACCACGCAGACCTACCACCCAGACCTACCACCCAGACCTACCACCCAGACCTACTACCCAGACCTACTACCCAACCCAGACCTACCACCCAGACCTAACCCTTTCCTTACATGTTGGTCTTACTGTCTGTTGCTAACACAGCTAACTGAAGATACAGCTAGTATGATACAGCTTATGTTCTGCTGAAACTGAACTCTACGTCTGTTCCCTGCTCCACCAATCAGACCCCTTCACCATGTAGGCCACACGCAGCAGCCCCAGGTTGCATTCCCACCTGTGCTCATCAGCTGTTATTCCTGCCCTCTTTCAACCCACTTTCCTGTTTCCTGTTTCCTGTCTTCTGAAAAATGGCTAGACAAAGTCTCTTGCTTAGCTCACCTAACGTGTGCGTGCGTGCGCGTGTGTGCGCGTGTGTGTGCGTGCGTGCGCGTGTGTGTGTGTGCGCGTGTGTGTGCGTGTGTGTGTGTGCGTGTGCGCGTGTGTGCGTGTGTGCATGTGTGCGTGTGCGTGTGTGCGTGCGTGTGTGTGTGTGTGTGTGTGGTTGTGCGTGTGCAGGGTGAACAGTGGGTTCCAGGATCAGCTCCAGCTCTATGAGTCCATGGGCTGCAGGGTGCAGAGGTCCAGTACTGAGTTCAGACAGTACCGACTCAGGCTGCTGGCCCATCAGCACTCTGGTACATTAACACACATATCTATACACACACACATATCTATACACACACACATATCTATACATATATACACGTTCTATTTATAAGTGTGCGTGTGTGTAGACCCCTCCCAGGTTCCCAGGGAGGTGTTTGCGGTGGATCCTGCTGACTCCGCCTCCACCGAGGTCTCCTATAGGTGCAGGAAGTGCAGGTCAGAGGTCAACTGTGGATTTAGTTAGTAATGATCAGTTAGTCTGGTCCAGGTTTCTCATGTCCCTGGTCCTATAAGGACTCTGTTAGTCCAGGTTTCTCATGTCCCTGGTCCTATAAGGACTCTGTTAGTCCAGGTTTCTCATGTCCCTGGTCCTATAAGGACTCTGTTAGTCCAGGTTTCTCATGTCCCTGGTCCTATAAGGACTCTGTTAGTCCAGGTTTCTCATGTCCCTGGTCCTATAAGGACTCTGTTAGTCCAGGTTTCTCATGTCCCTGGTCCTATAAGGACTCTGTTAGTCCAGGTTTCTCATGTCCCTGGTCCTATAAGGACTCTGTTAGTCCAGGTTTCTCATGTCCCTGGTCCTATAAGGACTCTGTTAGTCCAGGTTTCTCATGTCCCTGGTCCTATAAGGACTCTGTTAGTCCAGGTTTCTCATGTCCCTGGTCCTATAAGGACTCTGTTAGTCCAGGTTTCTCATGTCCCTGGTCCTATAGGAGGACTCTGTTCCGCAGCTCCAGTCTCCTGAGTCATGACATTGGGGGCGGAGCTTCATCCTTTAACCACAAGAAATCCAGCAATCCTACTGGTAAGACAACCTGTCAATCAAACCCACCAAGTGTTTCCTCATTCAGTCCCCGTGTCTTGCACCTTGGACGTTGTCCCGCACGGAGAGAGAACCTCACGACCTCACCAAGGTCCGCCCAAAGAAATACCAAGTATAGAGTTCAGAGACAGTATATAATGTGATCAATAAATATTAATACAATGATGCTGGTTTCCTAGGTAACGCAGCATGTACCTCCTACTTCATAGAGCCGGTCCAGTGGATGGAGAGCGCTCTGATTGGCCAGCTGGACGGGCCGGTACTTCATACACTATACACACTAATATTCACCATTACACACTATTACACACCAATATTCACCATTACACACTGTTACTCACTAATATTCACCATTACACACTGTTACTCACTAATATTCACCATTACACACTGTTACTCACTATTACACACTATTACACTTACTCACTAGGATTTAACAGCGTTTACACTGTAACACTGCAACAAACATAGGATTTAACACCGTTTTCTGTAATTACGGTCAGATTTTATGGCGCTCTTAAACGATGCTCCCTCACACCAGCTCAGGTCCTCCACGGAGTCAGCATAACATGCTAGGCTAACTGATCATATATACTATGTATGATCTGTGTTCCAGCTCCAGTGCCCACGCTGCACCAGTAAGCTGGGCTCGTTCTGCTGGGCGGGGGGGCAGTGCTCCTGTGGTCGCTGGGTGACCCCCTCCTTCCAGCTCCACCACAACAGACTGGACCAGATACGACCAATCAGCTTCCAGAACACACTGACCAACACACACACCGACTAACACACACACTGACTTATCACACACTTATACACTCGTAGATATCTGTAAATTGGCGTTTGCCTGTCTTACCCAGATTAAGACAAGTGCTCCTCGTTGTGCGTCCAGATGGGGAGTCTGCTGGGTTAGTATTTGCATACATGTAGCGTTCTTTCATGATGAATAAAATACTTTTAATGAAGTTTTCCTTTTTTCAGTTCAGTTGTGATTCATTTGAGTTTACGTGCTGCAGCTCGTAGGAAGTAGAAGACCGTTACCCCCCCCCCCCCCCCCCCCCCAGCCTGACTCCACTCAACTTATAAAGTATTGTTTTCGTTCAAAGAACCACGAGATCACGAATTTGAATGAATGCTAACACTGGCAATGCTATGTAAAGCTAACCAATAAGAGATAAGCGAATAGATAAAATACATGAACCACGCCATGAAACATGGAATCTTTTTATATTGCGAAGCAGTACAAACTGGAACAACTAAGATGTGCACAGAATCTAATCACGAAGTCAAACTAAAAAGCTATTCACATGAAATGACACGTTCAATAAAAAGACCATACAATCTCATGCTACATTCACAGTGCCAACATGTCCTGGTCTATAAGTAACACTACAGGCTGCTGTTGGCTCGTTTGGCTCCAGCCTCAGGCCCTGTAACGCTAGAACAGGAAGAACACCAAAGAGCTCTATTGCACAGAAAGAATAAAAACACAACTTCAGTTATCCAGGATTCAAGGGCAGTAGCATGTGTGGGAGTATTTCTATGTGTACTGGTTTCTGTGTACTGGTATCTATGGGAGTATTTATATGTGTACTGGTTTCTGTGTACTGGTATCTATGGGAGTATTTATATGTGTACTGGTATCTATGTGGACTGGTATCTATGTGGACTGGTATCTATGGGAGTATTTCTATGTGTACTGGTTTCTATGTGCACTGGTATCTATGGGAGTATTTCTATGTGTACTGGTATCTATGTGTACTGGTATCGGGGGTCTTCGTCTGGTCTGAAGCCGTAGGCAGTGACCGGTCGCCCCGGAGACGAGCTGGTCTGGTCGAACACATCACTGTAGTTCCTATTGGACAAGACCAACTCGTTAAAACATCCCTGTAGTTCCTATTGGACGAGACCAACTCGTTAAAACATCAACGTAGTTCCTATTGGAGACCAACTCTCTTCAGACAAGCTGATCTAGGATCTGATCTAACATAGACCCTCTATGGTCATATCAGGCTGATCTAGGATCTGATCTAACATAGACCCTCTATGGTCATATCAGGCTGATCTAGGATCTGATCTAACATAGACCCTCTATGGTCATATCAGGCTGATCTAGGATCTGATCTAACATAGACCCTCTATGGTCATATCAGGCTGATCTAGGATCTGATCTAACATAGACCCTCTACAGACATATCAAGGAACCACCTGTACCTTCTTGAGGTCAGAGGTCAGGCTGTGAACTCACCCTGCAGGAGGATCATCACCGTTCTGTGACTGGAGGTCGTTGTAGAAATCTGGACTGATGGAGCCTTCACCAGGAGTTATACCATCTAGACACAAAGAACCAGGAGTTAAACACCAGGAGTTATACCATCTAGACACAAAGAACCAGGAGTTAAACACCAGGAGTTATACCATCTAGACACAAAGAACCAGGAGTTAAACACCAGGAGTTAAACCATCTAGACACAAAGAACCAGGAGTTGTTAAACACTAGGAGTTAAATCAGGAGGATTTAGACCAGGAGGAGGTAAACCAGTAGGAGTTAGACCAGGATGAGTTAGACCAGGAGGAGTTAAACCAGGAGTTAGACCAGGAGAAGTTAAACCAGTAGGAGTTAGACCAGGAGGAGTTAGACCAGGAGGAGTTAAACCAGGAGGAGTTAGACCAGGAGAAGTTAGACCAGGAGGAGTTAGACCAGGAGGAGTTAGACCAGGAGAAGTTAGACCAGGAGGAGTTAGACCAGGATGAGTTAGACCAGGAGAAGTTAAACCAGGAGGAGTTAGACCAGGAGGAGTTAGACCAGGAGAAGTTAAACCAGGAGGAGTTAGACCAGGAGAAGTTAAACCAGTAGGAGTTAGACCAGGAGGAGTTAAACCAGTAGGAGTTAGACCAGGATGAGTTAGACCAGGAGAAGTTAAACCAGGAGGAGTTAGACCAGGAGGAGTTAGACCAGGAGGAGTTAGACCAGGAGAAGTTAGACCAGGAGGAGTTAGACCAGGAGGAGTTAGACCAGGAGGAGTTAGACCAGGAGAAGTTAGACCAGGAGGAGTTAGACCAGGAGGAGTTAGACCAGGAGAAGTTAGACCAGGAGGAGTTAGACCAGGATGAGTTAGACCAGGAGAAGTTAAACCAGGAGGAGTTAGACCAGGAGGAGTTAGACCAGGAGAAGTTAAACCAGGAGGAGTTAGACCAGGAGAAGTTAAACCAGTAGGAGTTAGACCAGGAGGAGTTAAACCAGTAGGAGTTAGACCAGGATGAGTTAGACCAGGAGAAGTTAAACCAGGAGGAGTTAGACCAGGAGGAGTTAGACCAGGAGGAGGTACACACCAGCACTGTAGAAGAGGTCGGTGCGTTCGTTGTCGTTGTCATAGAGATAAGCCTCGCCCTCCTCTGCCTGGCGACTCTCCACCATGTCAAGCCACTGGTTGTTATGGAAACGGAACTTCTCCGACTGGATCTTCCGGCCCCACTCCTCATCGTACTCCTGGGGGGGGGGGGGGGGGAGTGTGTGTGTGAGTGTGTGAGTGTGTGCGTGTGAGTGTGTGTGTGAGTGCGTGTGAGTGAGTGTGTGAGGGCGTGTGCGTGCGTGTGTGTGTGTGTGTGTGTGTGAGAGTGAGTGCGTGTGAGTGAGTGTGTGAGTGTGCGTGTGAGTGTGTGTGTGAGTGAGTGCGTGTGTGAGTGCGTGTGAGTGAGTGTGTGAGTGTGAGTGTGCGTGTGTGTGTGTGTGCATGCGTGAGTGTGCGTGTGTGTGTGTGTGTGAGTGAGTGCGTGTGTGTGCGTACTCACAGCGATGATGTCCAGCGTGTTGTCACACACCTTCCTGATCTCCGTGTTCTTGTCGTGCATCAGGTCGATGAGGTAGGCTGGGGCTTCTGAGGGGGCGGGGTCAAGGAAACCCTTCTGACCAATCATCAACCTGCTGCTGTAGACCAGGCTGCTTAAACCTTTTCACCTAAACACTATTTCAGTGTCCCTGGGAACCGCCCACAATGACCTCTGAACTCACCAGAAAGGTGTTCAGAGTTCAGAGTGTTCAGAGTGTTGTGAGTGTGTTGTGAGTGTGTTGTGAGTGTGTTGTGAGTGTGTTGTGAGTGTGTTCAGTGTGTTCAGAGTGTGTTGTGAGTGTGTTGTGAGTGTGTTGTGAGTGTGTTGTGGTGTGTTGCGAGTGTGTTGTGAGTGTGTTGGCCTCCCTCTGGTAGGCCAGCCTAGTTGAGGAGGCGCTGCTAGCAGAGAACAGGCTCTCCCTGCACCCTACGTAGCGCATAGCTGGAGGATACGGGTGTCCTTGATGATGACGTCACGGGTGGCCTGGTGGAACACCATCTGGTAGAAGACGTAGATGATCTGACACACAAACTCATCGTCCTCCTGCTGGGCTGCAACACAACAACACATCACAGCCTGCATCTGGTGCAACACAACAACACACCCTGCATCTGGTGCAACACAACAACACAACACACCCTGCATCTGGTGCAACACAACAACACACCCTGCATCTGGTGCAACACAACAACACAACACACCCTGCATCACCAATTTGTGATTTCATTTGATTTGGAAAATGAACCCACAGGAAACGCCCCCTACCGCTCTGCTCCAGAAGCTCTGGTGTTAGCAGGGTTAGCGTACCGATTAGCAGCTCTATAAGGGCTACTGTTGGCAGGGTTAGCGTACCGATTAGCAGCTCTATAAGGGCTACTGTTGGCAGGGTTAGCGTACCGATTAGCAGCTCTATAAGGGCTACTGTTGGCAGGGTTAGCGTACCATTTAGCAGCTCTATGAGGGCTACTGTTAGCAGGGTTAGCGTACCATTTAGCAGCTCTATAAGAGCTACTGTTAGCAGGGTTAGCGTACCATTTAGCAGCTCTATAAGGGCTACTGTTAACAGGGTTAGCGTACCATTTAGCAGCTCTATAAGGGCTACTGTTAGCAGGGTTAGCGTACCGATTAGCAGCTCTATAAGGGCTACTGTTGGCAGGGTTAGCGTACCGATTAGCAGCTCTATAAGGGCTACTGTTGGCAGGGTTAGCGTACCGATTAGCAGCTCTATAAGGGCTACTGTTGGCAGGGTTAGCGTACCGATTAGCAGCTCTATAAGGGCTAATGTTAGCAGGGTTAGCGTACCGTTTAGCAGCTCTATAAGGGCTACTGTTAGCAGGGTTAGCGTACCGTTTAGCAGCTCTATAAGGGCTACTGTTAGCAGGGTTAGCGTACCGTTTAGCAGCTCTATAAGGGCTACTGTTAGCAGGGTTAGCGTACCGTTTAGCAGCTCTATAAGGGCTACTGTTAGCAGGGTTAGCGTACCGTTTAGCAGCTCTATAAGGGCTACTGTTAGCAGGGTTAGCGTACCGTTTAGCAGCTCTATAAGGGCTACTGTTAGCAGGGTTAGCGTACCGTTTAGCAGCTCTATAAGGGCTACTGTTAGCAGGGTTAGCGTACCGTTTAGCAGCTCTATAAGGGCTACTGTTATTAGGGTTAGCATACCATTTAGCAGCTCTATGAGGGCAGGGATGATGCCAGATTTAGCCAACATGGCGGCGCAGGCGTCGTCCATGGAAACGGTTCCGATCAGGATCACCACCTCCAGGATGAGGTCATCCTCTGCCGAGCCTGAGAGAAGGGCAGTACTTCAGCTGAGAAGGTCAGGTCTCCAGATCTCAACTGGTCCAGGTGGTCTCTAGGTCTGACCTGGTCCAGGTGGTCTCTAGGTCTGACCTGGTCAAAGTGGTCTCTAGGTCTCACCTGATCCAGGTCTCACCTGGCTTTAGGTGGTCTCACCTGGTCCAGCTAGTCTCTAGGTCTGACCTGGTCAAAGTGGTCTCTAGGTCTCACCTGGTCCAGGTGGTCTCACCTGGTCCACGTCTCACCTGGCTTTAGGTGGTCTCACCTGGTCCAGCTGGTCTCTAGGTCTGACGTGGTCAAAGTGGTCTCTAGGTCTCACCTGGTCCACGTCTCACCTGGCTTTAGGTGGTCTCACCTGGTCCAGCTAGTCTCTAGGTCTCACCTGGCTTCAGGTGGTCCTTGAGGAAGGGCACCAGATTGTACTCTCGGAGGACCAGCTCCCAGTCCAGCTCAGACACCGTCAGGTTGGCCAGCGTTCCCACGCACTCCAACACAAACTCCTCCTCCTCCTCCACCGCTATCTGGGCCGCCAGGTCTCCCACATAGTCCTGGTGGTTCATAAAGGTGGACCAGGTTAGCTCAGCCAGCTAAAGAACTGTACAACGGGTTGGTTATAGAACTGTAGAACAGGTTGGTTATAGAACTAGAATCAAATAGACTGACTATAAACAGGGTCTTGGTGGGTCCGTCGTGTTGGGAGATGTTTCTGATCATCTTCATCAAGAGACAGTCCTTCATCTTCAACGCCCTCTTCATCAGCATCTTCAGGCCATTGCCTGGACACAGAGAAACACAGATTCATTAGGATAAAGACTAACCCTACAGACATAAGGATAAAGACTAACCCTACAGACATAAGGATAAGACTAACCCTACAGACATAAGGATAAGACTAACCCTACAGACATAAGGATAAGACTAACCCTACAGACATAAGGATAAAGACTAACCCTACAGACTACCTTAGCTACCTTCACACATGATCTGAGTTAATTAGTGTTAGGGGTGAGTAGTTAGCTACCTTCACACATGATCTGAGCGTTCTTCTTGCTCGCTGCCAGGTTGATGCAGAAGGAGATTAGCTCCATGTCCATCTTCTCCTCCCCATGTTCATACAGCATCTGGAGCAGCTGGACACCCACGCACGCACAGACGCACACACAGACGCACACGCACACACACGCACAGACGCACACACAGACACACACACACACACACACGTCTTAGCTAGCGTGTCTGGACTAGTGTGTCTGGACTAGCAGGTCTGACTAGCGAGAGCTACCTGAGGGATGCAGTCGGTGTAGGCGAACAGAGATCTGGAGCGATGGTCCACACTGATGTGGTACAGGATCCACATGGCTACCTGCCGATGGGTAGCATCGCCTAGGTAACCACAACAAACAACATTACCAACACTGAGCTACTTTCCTGTTTATCTTATGTTACCCAGCATGCTAGGTACCTAGCAGGGAGGTGAGTTTGGGCTAACTAGACAGCATGCTAGGTACCTAGCAGGGAGGTGAGTTTGGGCTAACTAGACAGCATGCTAGGTACCTAGCAGGGAGGTGAGTTTGGGCTAACTAGACAGCATGCTAGGTACCTAGCAGGGAGGTGAGTTTGGGCTAACTGGACAGCATGCTAGGTACCTAGCAGGGAGGTGAGTTTGGGCTAACTAGCCAGCATGCTAGGTACCTAGCAGGGAGGTGAGTTTGGGCTAACTAGACAGCATGCTAGGTACCTAGCAGGGAGGTGAGTTTGGGCTAACTAGACAGCATGCTAGGTACCTAGCAGGGAGGTGAGTTTGGGCTAACTAGCCAGCATGCTAGGTACCTAGCAGGGAGGTGAGTTTGGGCTAACTAGCCAGCATGCTAGGTACCTAGCAGGGAGGTGAGTTTGGGCTAACTAGCCAGCATGCTAGGTACCTAGCAGGGAGGTGAGTTTGGGCTAACTAGACAGCATGCTAGGTACCTAGCAGGGAGGTGAGTTTGGGCTAACTAGACAGCATGCTAGGTACCTAGCAGGGAGGTGAGTTTGGGCTAACTAGACAGCATGCTAGGTACCTAGCAGGGAGGTGAGTTTGGGCTAACTAGACAGCATGCTAGGTACCTAGCAGGGAGGTGAGTTTGGGCTAACTAGCCAGCATGCTAGGTACCTAGCAGGGAGGTGAGTTTGGGCTAACTAGACAGCATGCTAGGTACCTAGCAGGGAGGTGAGTTTGGGCTAACTAGACAGCATGCTAGGTACCTAGCAGGGAGGTGAGTTTGGGCAGCAGGCCAGCCTCCACCATCTTGGTTCGGAGGCCGGAGTCGAAGGAGAGGTTGAGGAGGAGACGGAGCGTCAGGTTCAGCAGGTCCTCGTGGTCACATGGCACGAAGCGAGCCAATCGCTGCACAGTATCCACCTCAGCCTGCCAATCAGAGAAGCAGGAGCAGGAGTGTGAGAGACTCTACTAGGATAAGTTCTCTACTAGCTTCTGTTACCCGGTGGTACCTCAGAGGTTCTCTACTAGCTTCTGTTACCCGGTGGTACCTCAGAGGTTCTCTACTAGCTTCTGTTACCCGGTGGTACCTCAGAGGTTCTCTACTAGCTTCTGTTACCCGGTGGTACCTCAGAGGTTCTCTACTAGCTTCTGTTACCCGGTGGTACCTCAGAGGTTCTCTACTAGCTTCTGTTACCCGGTGGTACCTCAGAGGTTCTCTACTAGGTTCTGGCTGGATAGGAACCTCAGCAACCTGGGTGACAGCCTCACCATGTCGTTCTTGTTCTCCAGGAAGATGGAGAGCTTCTTGAGGAAGGACAGAACCAGGACCAGCAGCTCCGGGTCCTCCCGGTCCAGGACCCGGACCAGCAGACCCACCATGTTCTTATTCCTCATCTTCAGCTCCGTACGAGTGTCCTCCGCTAGGTTCAGCAGCAGGTAGAGAGACACTGAGAGACAGGGAGAGAGAGAGCTTTTAATGCTTTATCTAAATGCTGCATGTCAGTCTATCCCACTTCTCCTCCCACCTCCTGCTAAATGGTGCTGATACCTCTGAGCAGTAGTAGGCTAGGTGCTGCAGACTAGCTGTAGGGGGCTAGGTTATACAAGCTAGCTGTAGGGGGCTAGGTTCTACAAGCTAGGTGTAGGGGCTAGCTGCTACAGGCTAGCTGTAGGGGGCTAGGTGCTCCAGGCTAGCTGTAGGGGCTAGGTGCTGCAGACTAGCTGTAGGGGGATAGGTTCTACAAGCTAGCTGTAGGGGGCTAGGTTCTACAAGCTAGGTGTAGGGGCTAGCTGCTACAGGCTAGCTGTAGGGGGCTAGGTGCTCCAGGCTAGCTGTAGGGGCTAGGTGCTCCAGGCTAGCTGTAGGGGCTAGGTGCTACAGGCCAGCTGTAGGGGGCTAGGTGCTCCAGGCTAGCTGTAGGGGCTAGGTGCTACAGGATAGCTGTAGGGGGCTAGGTGCTACAGGCTAGCTGTAGGGGGCTAGGTGCTACAGGCCAGCTGTAGGGGGCTAGGTGCTACAGGCCAGCTGTAGGGGGCTAGGTGCTCCAGGCTAGCTGTAGGGGCTAGCTGCTACAGGCTAGCTGTAGGGGCTAGGTGCTCCAGGATAGCTGTAGGGGGCTAGGTGCTACAGGATAGCTGTAGGGGGCTAGGTGCTACAGGCCAGCTGTAGGGGGCTAGGTGCTACAGGCCAGCTGTAGGGGGCTAGGTGCTCCAGGCTAGCTGTAGGGGCTAGCTGCTACAGGCTAGCTGTAGGGGCTAGGTGCTCCAGGATAGCTGTAGGGGGCTAGGTGCTACAGGCCAGCTGTAGGGGGCTAGGTGCTACAGGCCAGCTGTAGGGGGCTAGGTGCTACAGGCCAGCTGTAGGGGGCTAGGTGCTCCAGGCTAGCTGTAGGGGCTAGGTGCTACAGGCTAGCTGTAGGGGCTAGGTGCTCCAGGATAGCTGTAGGGGGCTAGGTGCTACAGGCTAGCTGTAGGGGGCTAGGTTCTAAAGGCCAGCTGTTGGGGGCTAGGTGCTCCAGGCTAGCTGTAGGGGCTAGGTGCTCCATGCTAGGCCATGCTAGGTGTTGGTACCTCTGAGCAGCTGCTCTTGTTTGGCCAGTAGGCTGCGATACTTCCTCAAGGCCTTCTCCTGGTCCCGCCTCAGAGACCCCTTCTCTGGAACCAGCTCACGTACACTCAGTTAGGGAACACACACTAGACACACACACTAGAGACACACACACTAGACACACACACACACACACACACACACACACACACACTAGAGACACACACACTAGACACACACACTAGACACACACACACACACACACACACACTAGAGACACACACACTAGAGACACACACACACACACACACACACTAGAGATCCACACACACACACTAGAGAAACACACATAGAGACACACACACACACTAGACATACACACAGATACAAACACACTAGAGATCCACACATAGACACACACACACACACTAGAGATCCACACATACACACACACACTAGACATACACACACACTAGAGATCCACACATAGACACACACACACTAGAGATCCACACATACACAGAAAGACACACACACTAGATACACACACACGCACTAGACATACATACATAGATACACACTATACACACAGTATAGATGGATATTGAATACATTAGATATAGTATATGATATATAGTATATAAGAATATAGGCCTTGTTCTGTAGCATAGATGGATATTGTCTACAGTATATAATGTATATAGTACATAAGGATATAGTAGTTATAGATGAGGGTGTATAATGTATATAGTACATAAGGATATAGTAGTTATAGATGAGGGTGTATAATGTATATAGTACATAAGGATATAGTAGTTATAGATGAGGGTGTATAATGTATATAGTACATAAGGATATAGTAGTTATAGATGAGGGTGTATAATGTATATAGTACATAAGGATATAGTAGATAGATGAGGGTGTATAATGTATATAGTACATAAGGATATAGTAGTTATAGATGAGGGTGTATAATGTATATAGTACATAAGGATATAGTAGTTATAGATGAGGGTGTATAATGTATATAGTACATAAGGATATAGTAGATAGATGAGGGTGTATAATGTATATAGTACATAAGGATATAGTAGTTATAGATGAGGGTGTATAATGTATATAGTACATAAGGATATAGTAGATAGATGAGGGTGTATAATGTATATAGTACATAAGGATATAGTAGTTATAGATGAGGGTGTATAATGTATATGGTACATAAGGATATAGTAGTTATAGATGAGGGTGTATAATGTATATAGTTCATAAGGATATAGTAGATAGATGAGGGTGTATAATGTATATGGTTGGTACATAAGGATATAGTAGATAGATGAGAGTGTATAATGTATATGGTACATAAGGATATAGTAGTTATAGATGAGGGTGTATAATGTATATAGTACATAAGGATATAGTAGTTATAGATGAGGGTGTATAATGTATATAGTACATAAGGATATAGTAGTTATAGATGAGGGTGTATAATGTATATAGTACATAAGGATATAGTAGATAGATGAGGGTGTATAATGTATATAGTACATAAGGATATAGTAGATAGATGAGGGTGTATAATGTATATGGTACATAAGGATATAGGCCTTGTTCTTCTTGGTCAGCTCCTCCTGCCAGAGGTCATATCTCCTGAGCTCATGTTCCACCACCGCCATGCAGAGAGCTCCCACCTTGTAATGGCTGACCACCGCATGGAACTGGGAGAAACTAGCACACACACACGGTTATCACACATCACACCACAGTACATCACATGACAGTGCATCACAGTACATCACAGTACATCACATCACAGTACATCACAGTACATCACACTACAGTACATCACATTACATCACACCACAGTACATCACATCACAGTACATCACATCACAGTACATCACAGTACATCACATCACAGTACATCACACTACAGTACACCACATTCATTACCTGGAGAAGCAGAAGAAGATGTAGATGATAATGGTGGACAGCTCCACACTCTGCTTCCAGTCCTCCCTGAGAACCCTGGCTAGAGCCCCTAGCGCTGTCTCTACACACACACACACACACACACACACACACACACACACACACACACACACACACACACACACACACACACACACACACACACACACACACACACACACACACACACACACACACACACACACACAATGATCAATGATGAAAGGGGTTTCCATTCACGCTGCTTTTGGTGCTAGGGTTAAAACTGATGCTAAACAGCCACTATTGATACTAAAGAACTGCTATTCATGTAAACCGGCTAGGAAAGCACGGATGCTTTGCTACAGAGCTGCTGGTGAAGCTAACAGGCTAGCGTACCGTTGTGCAGCAGTTCCTCCAGGTTGTCAGGGTTACGGGCCAGCTGCAGCAGGAGGGCGGAGCCTCTGATCTTCTCAGGAAGTCCTTCATAGAGCATCTCAACATACTGCTCTACCTGGGAGATGGAGGCCTCCTCACTCACCTACACACGCAGACACATCACTCACACTGCTGCACATACGCAGTGTGTGTCTTCCAGAAGGTGTAGCTAAGCCGTGTTTGTGTGTGCGTGTGTGCGTGTACGCGTGGGTGTGTGCGTGCGTATATGCGTAGGTGTGTGCGTGCATGCAGAATGTAAGCTTCACCTCCAAGCCCTCGAATGGAGTTAGCTCCCTGGGTCTCAGCAGCTGGCTGCTCTGGTCCACTAGAACACACACACATTATAACACACACATTATAACACACACACATTATAACACACGCACACATTATAACACACACAGTATAACACACACACATTATAACACACACATTATAACACACACACATTATAACACACACACACATTATAACACACGCACACATTATAACACACACGCACACATTATAACACACGCACACATTATAACACACACACATTATAACACACACACATTATAACACACGCACACATTATAACACACACACACACATTATAACACACGCACACATTATAACACATACACACACACATTATAACACACACACATTATAACACACACACACACACACATTATAACACACACACACACACATTATAACACACACACATACACATTATAACACACACACTATAACACACACACACATTATAATTGTGTTATGTTATAAAGTGTAGCCCTGCTCCTGACCTTTGCCCTCCCCTGGCGTGGACCTCCTGGTCTGCAGGTAGTGCAGGAGGTGCTCCACCTGCGGGAGGCGCGAGAGAGGGATGAGTTTACACTCCTCCACCACCTTCCTTGCCAGCGCTCCCACATCCGTACTGGGAGACAGACTCTTTACACGGATACTAGAGGGAGAGGAGGAGAGGAGAGGAGAGGAGAGAAGAGGAGAGGAGAGGAGAGGAGAGGAGAGGAGAGGAGAGAGAGGAGAGGAGAGGGAGGAGAGGTGAGGAGAGGAGAGGAGAGGAGAGGAGAGGAGAGGAGAGGAGAGGGAAGAGAGGAGGAGGAGAGGAGAGGGGGAGAGAGAAGAGAAGGGGAGGAGAAGGGGGAGCGAAGGAGATGAGGAGGTGGGAGGAGTAAAGGACAAGGAGGAGAGAGTTCAGTTTATCTTCTGTAGCAAGAAGCTGATATGAGACTCCTACAGGGGGGAGGAGGAGGAGGTGGACTCACATCTTCTGGCCCTCCTTACGCTCCCCCAGCATGGGGTCTCCTCCTTCACCCAGGATGGAGGCCTCCACCTCATACTGGATCACCAAGGCCTTCTCTGTAGGGTGGACGTCCAGACTCCCCGCCCTCACCTTCCTACCAGGAGGAGCAGAGGAGGAGAGCGGAGGAGGAGAGCAGAGGAGGAGAGCAGAGGAGGAGAGCAGAGGAGGAGAGCAGAGGAGAGCAGAGGAGGAGAGCGGAGGAGGAGAGCAGAGGAGGAGAGCAGAGGAGGAGAGCAGAGGAGAGCAGAGGAGGAGAGCGGAGGAGGAGAGCGGAGGAGGAGAGCAGAGGAGGAGAGCAGAGGAGAGCAGAGGAGGAGAGCAGAGGAGGATCTGTATTAGAAGCTGAATTTAAGTACATCTAGATTTACTCTAATGATGTGTTGATGACATCTTTATAATACATATGTACTATAATGAGGTCATCATCATATCATACATCTGTATGATATGATGACATCATACATATCGATGCATTATAATAATGTTGTGGTGACAATATGATGATGTCATGAGATCATCCCAACGCTACGAGCTAAACTGGTGGATCTTGAATGCCACAGCCCTGATGTTCACATGAATGAATACGTTCAAATACATCTGGATCTTGAATGCCACAGCCCTGATGTTCACATGAATGAGTTAAACGTTCAACTACATCCTTACCTTGCGGGTTTTACACCAATAATAAACGCTGAAGAAGCTACAGAAGCAGCTAATGCTAGTAAAGCTTATTATTGACGTGCTTTACCGTTTGAGATAGCGAGCATCATCCTGCATCCTGTCGGCTAGGAAACCTGTGGTCGTATTTGGTTTGAATAAATGACATTAAATCACGGTGGACGACTGTGGAAAGGCGTTCATCAGAGCGCACAACGCATGCGCAAGAAAACAACAGCTATCCTACGCATGCGCGATGTGCTAGAAGAGGCCTTAATTACGTTGTGACGTGACGCTGTGCATGGACACGTGATTGTAGTAATGGTGTTCGTTGTTCAGTAATTAATGGTGAAATCATTCGCCACTAGGGGGCGACATTACTTTTAGTTCGTTTTGATTAGCCTAGTTTCAAAAAAACTCAAAATACAAAATATGGCCAATACTAAATCCCATGAAGCATTGTGATGTACAAGCCCTACACTAAGATTATTCAATAATGAATTTATTTGTGTTTGTCACAGAGTGCATGATAATATTCAGGGAAGACCTTTAATATACACCAGACTAACAAAGTGGCTAAACACAAAAACACGTGAGCAGAGAACACAATTTAGGTTGTTGAAACTTTATTGAACGTTTTCAGTTGGGAATGAGCAAACAAACCACAGATTGTTCTGAAAAGTGATCTGATGAACATTCCTGGGTCTGACCATGAATGTTCGTACATGGTGTACATGGTGCATCAGTCATACTGTGCATGTGTGGACCAGATTCTAGCCTATTCTAACTGGTCCTGGACCAGTGATGACGAGACCGCCTCCTACTCCTCTTCTACTCGATCTGCACCTCCTCCTCCTCCCCCTCCCCGGGGCTGGCGGTGAACTCCTTCTCAGGGAGGAGTCCGTACTGGTTGAGGAGCACCTCCACGTCTGTAGCGAAGAAGTCGTGGTTGAGATGTTTAGTGACGGACAGGAAGTTCCCCAGCAGCTCCCCAGCCCTGTAGACCAGCAGGGCGGGCAGCACCTGCAACCAGAGAACCCTTACTAGCTAGTTATAGTTAACCCTTACTATCACCAACAGCTCGAGTAAACACTAGCTATCTAGTTAAACCGTACTATCTACTTAGTTATAGTTAACCCTTACTATGCACTTCTAGTTAACCCTTACTATCTAGTTCTAGTTCATCCTTACTATGTAGTTATAGTTAACCCTTACTATCTAGTTATAGTTAACCCTTACTATCTAGTTATAGTTATAGTTAACCCTTACTATCACCACTCGAGTTAACACTTGCTTATTGCTTGGTTATAGGGTCGGTACTAGAGGGTAGATGGTTATAGGGTCGGTACTAGAGGGTAGATGGTTATAGGGTCGGTACTAGAGGGTAGATGGTTATAGGGTCGGTACTAGAGGGTAGATGGTTATAGGGTCGGTACTAGAGGGTAGATGGTTATAGGGTCGGTACTAGAGGGTAGATGGTTATAGGGTCGGTACTAGAGGGTAGATGGTTACAGGGTCGGTACTAGAGGGTAGATGGTTATAGGGTCGGTACTAGAGGGTAGATGGTTATAGGGTCGGTACTAGAGGGTAGATGGTTATAGGGTCGGTACTAGAGGGTAGATGGTTACAGGGTCGGTACTAGAGGGTAGATGGTTATAGGGTCGGTACTAGAGGGTAGATGGTTACAGGGTCGGTACTAGAGGGTAGATGGTTATAGGGTCGGTACTAGAGGGTAGATGGTTACAGGGTCGGTACTAGAGGGTAGATGGTTATAGGGTCGGTACTAGAGGGTAGATGGTTATAGGGTCGGTACTGACGTCAGAGGAGAAGCGTTCAATCGCTCCGGTTGCCACAGCGTCAATGCGACAGAACTTGACACTGGGGTATTCTGTCGCCAGGCAGTCCAGAGAGGAGTTCATCTCCTCACAGCCTAGAAGGAGGTGGAGACAGGAGGAGGAACTGATCTATGAACAGATCACTTTGAGGTTGAACCCACTCTGAACAGATCACTATGAGGTGGAACCCACTCTGAACAGATCACTATGAGGTGGAACCCACTCTGAACAGATCACTATGAGGTGGAACCCACTCTGAACAGATCACTATGAGGTGGAACCCACTCTGAAGAGATCACTATGAGGTGGAACCCACTCTGAACAGATCACTATGAGGTGGAACCCACTCTGAACAGATCACTATGAGGTGGAACCCACTCTGAACAGATCACTATGAGGTGGAACCCACTCTGAAGAGATCACTATGAGGTGGAACCCACTCTGAACAGATCACTATGAGGTGGAACCCACTCTGAACAGATCCCTATGAGGTGGAACCCACTCTGAACAGATCACTATGAGGTGGAACCCACTCTGAACAGATCCCTATGAGGTGGAACCCACTCTGAAGAGATCACTATGAGGTGGAACCCACTCTGAAGAGATCACTATGAGGTGGAACCCACTCTGAACAGATCCCTATGAGGTGTATAGTGTTTCTGTGACCCCTGCGTCTGGAGGGGTGTGTGTGAGTCTGACCTCTGACCCCGTGCTGGTAGATGTGGACGACCACCAGGGCGCGGGGCTCCTTCTCGATGACCTCCAGGAAGTCCTCCCCGGTGAGCAGGTGGTGCACCGTGTCGAAGGTGGGCCCGAAGCTGAGCCGCTCGTGCATCTCCTGCATGCACTGCTTCCTGTAGCGCCGCAGACTCTGCTCGTCCTCCTGCTGCACCAACTCACACTCCTGCACGCTCATCTGTTAGCACGCAACGCTCATCTGTTAGCACGCTCATCTGTTAGCACGCAACGCTCATCTGTTAGCACGCTCATCTGTTAGCACGCAACACACGCTCATCTGTTAGCACGCTCATCTATTAGCACGCAACGCACGCTCATCTGTTAGCACGCAACACACGTTCATCTGTTGGCACGCTCATCTGTTAGCACGCAACGCACGCTCATCTGTTAGCACGCAACACACGCTCATCTGTTAGCACGCTCATCTGTTAGCACGCAACACACGCTCATCTGTTAGCACGCTCATCCGTTAGCACGCAACACACGCTCATCTGTTAGCACACAACACACGCTCATCTGTTAGCACGCAACACACGCCCATCTGTTAGCACGCAACGCACGCTCATCTGTTAGCACGCAACGCACACACGGTGCCCTTCGTCCTCTGTGTGTGTGTGTGTGTGTGTGTGTGTGTGTGTGTGTGTGTGCGTGTGTACCTTGCGGTGGGGTCTCTCCGGCCCCTCCTCCCTGCTCATCTGCCTCAACAGGTCTCTCCTGGCCGGCTGCTGCTCTGCCAGGTCCAGCTTGAAGCGCCTCCAGTCATTGATCACTCCCTTAGGACCTGCTCACACACGGTAACCTGCTTAGTCTGGCTTAGTCTGGCCAGAACTGGTATGGTTAGAACTGCTTAGTCTGACCAGAACTGGTATGGTTAGAACTGCTTAGTCTGGCCAGAACTGGTATGGTTAGAACTGCTTAGTCTGACCAGAACTGGTATGGTTAGAACTGAGTCTGACCAGAACTGGTATGGTTAGAACTGCTTAGTCTGACCAGAACTGGTATGGTTAGAACTGAGTCTGACCAGAACTGGTATGGTTAGAACTGAGTCTGACCAGAACTGGTTTGATTAGAACTGATTAGTTCCTCTGACTATTGCTGGTATGTTTAAAGTGGTGAGTGATTGGTTAGTCTGACCCGTGTGGTTGACTGGTAGCTCCTCCCCTTCCTGTGCAGAGTTCGACATTCTGCTGGGTTCCTGGAGAGAAGAGTGATGTCACAGGGTGAAGACAGTGATGTCACAGGGTGAAGACAGAGTGATGTCACAGGGTGAAGGTCTGACTGGTCTAACCCTACGAAAAGATTCCGGTTCATTGAGTTCCGCTTTGGCCATACCGTGGATGTAGTTATGGGCAATCTGAATCTGTCGGTCAAACCATATTTACCGTTCTCATAGAATAGTTCTCATAGTTCTCAAATAATTACTTTTTGCCAAGAACCACCATTGGCTGAAGAACACATAATTTTTCCTGCAAACCTCCATAACATCTCACGAAGAGATTTGTGTGTTCTTATATTATTCAACCTGGAATCAAATCCATTTGTATTCAGCCACTAGGTGACAGCGAAATAAAGTGAAAGCCACATTATTTCGCCATCATCGCAATGTATTACAAGCTTTCACTGTAATATGGTTAGGAATAATGTTTAGGCGTCCATTATAACTCAGTGTGTTATTGCAGCATGCGCAAGTTGTCAAATCCATTTACTGTAATCACGGTTGAAGATGAATTATCAGATTATCTTGGATTATGATTCTCCTGGCCAGAGACTCTGGGAAAACTATTGTTTGTTTGTTGGTGAATGATAATAATAATAAAATCTCTCCCTTGGTTTCCAGTTTTAAAAGCTGCTCAGACATATTTGAACATAATTCCCTACATTCACTTCTGCTGCTCTGTAATCCAGTCTCATCAAAAACAGTCATCTCCAACATTATTTTACAGTATCAACATATTCACAGTACTTTATAAAAGCTCTAGATAAACATTAAACCTGAACTATGTAACTTCACTACTGCTGCCATTTACTCCTGAGGCACCAGCCATTAATCAATCCATCCACAACATGCTCTATATATCGTCCTGTTCTGCCCCAACACCCAACAGCTAGTGCTGCAGCTACATCGCTAGCCACTAGAGGGTGCTCATGTTTACATTCACATGGTGCAGGTTGAGGTCCAAATATAAACACAAACATTGCAGGAATAAATTGATGAGTTATAGAAAATTTAGAAGTAGACAACAATTTTGTTAGAAACAAATATTTCCCATTACATGAACTATTGAATAATGTTCATTAATACTTTGACATGCTACTACTGTGAGATAGGACCTGGGAAGGAACCAGAAGCACACCCATCCTAACCCATCCTAACCCCAACCCATCCGACGAAATCTCAGAGCAGACTGGTTCACTCCGTGGGTTTACCAAGCTAGACCCCTCTACGTCTACTATAGTCTACGGACTATAGTAGACGTAGAGGGGGTTACCAAGCTAGACCCCTCTACGTCTACTATAGTCTAGGGACTATAGTCAGACCTTACCTTGGGTTTGTGGGTCTGTAGTAGTGCAGCTGTGGTCTTCACCGTGTGGTCTGTCAGCTCGGTCTGTCAGGGAGGCTTACAGACTTACCTTCATCCTCCTCCTCATCACAACACACCCAAGAGGATTAGAGCCGGGGCACCAGGGTGAGTTCTGGTTAACCAGCTGGTTTAGAAGAGGATGGGCAGCCAACTCACTAAACACCTCGTCTCACATTGAATCTAGTATCACTTCTCCAGGCCCTGCTCTAATAGAAAGTTTCACACTTTTTGTGTAAATGACACATAAATGGGACCATTTAATAATACGAATTAACTTTAATTGTGTAGAACCTTTCAAATACGTTAGCTTGTACATGCAAAAACAAAACAATTTAAAGCAGAAAAGTATCGAAATGTAGCACATTACTAGTAAACGGAATGAAAGCGTAATATATTAAAGTGGTTCAACTCGTATTGATAAAAAAAAAGAAAAAACTAAAGCTGTTTCCGCCCGGTTTCGAACCGGGGACCTTTCGCGTGTGAGGCGAACGTGATAACCACTACACTACGGAAACCAGATGTCCCTGACAGCCTCGACTTCCACTCAACAATACACCAGTAGCGTCGTTCCGCATGCGGTAGGGAATTACATTACGTTACGCGATGATTCGTGCGTCTACTTAAACACTCGGTGACTCTACAAACACGGATTACTTGTAGACCTACTTCATGCTTCAAACGCATGCGCACCGTGAACAGGAAATAACGTTTCGTCCTCATGTTATTAGGTACCGTTTGCACATCCACACTACGCCGGGCTAACGGAAAGTGAGATTCGGACTCGTTCAAACGCAGATCATTGTACTACTAATATTTATACTAGTACTGAAGCAGTATTTATACTAGTACACAGATAACTGAAGCAGTATTTATACTAGTACACAGATAACTGAAGCAGTAGTTATAATAGTACACAGATAACTGAAGCAGTATTTATCCTAGTACACAGATAACTGTAGCAGTATTTATACTAGTACACAGATAACTGAAGCTTTATTTTTCCATAAAAGCATGAGCATGACAATAATAGTGTAAAAAGGGATGCGTTGGCCGGGAATCGAACCCGGGTCAACTGCTTGGAAGGCAGCTATGCTCACCACTATACCACCAACGCTTGTCCGTTAAACAGCAGGGCTAGCATATGGTCACGCTGCTTCACTCTCAGTATGTTCTTTCAAATGATTTACCTCGAGTCGGTGCGGCAGGGGAGGAAAGAACTCACGGACACACAGTAGAGAACACATCTTAACAAAGGAAGATAGAAAGTGAAAAAAATAAATCACTAGACAAGGGAAAAGAACTCCCCGTCGGGGAATTGAACCCCGGTCTCCCGCGTGACAGGCGGGGATACTGACCACTATACTAACGAGGAGAGGTGAGATCTGTTCAACGTTACTTAATCTTAAACCAGCATAGGTCTCAACGTCGTCTGGCAATTATAAATCGTTTCAAGCAACCATTATCTTGTCAAAAATTAAACAAATAATTACTGGAAGTAACCTATTTCTATGAATGAAATTCAAGTAGTGTCATGGGTGTTGTAGAAAAAACATGTAACTTGATATTTCTGCCGAAATGTACTTCTTTATTTAAAACGTGTCATACCCGCCGAGGGGGTAGATATCTAGGGCCTTTCCCTGCAATGTTCAGGAACATTTCCTGCATGTGGTTATATCAATATTCCAGAATCTGCAACACCAATTTCTTCAGCAGTGAATAAGGAATCGTACAGCAGCCCTTCAGACAGTAACAGCGACTTGGTGCAGGCCGACCTGGGCGGCATGGCAGACGCTTGGTAGGCTCGACGAAGCTGGGCGTCACTGGCGCAGCAGCGCCTATTGAAGTAGCCCCTGCCAGCATGGGAAACAAAGTAGGCCCAATATTTGGGACATTGGCCACCCCATGCCCGAAGATAAACAGTCTGCTTATGTATATTTGCCAATGCTTTTTCGGGTGACTCAATAACAATATCTATATAGCTTTTTTGGTTTGCAAACAAGCTCCTTTTTTTCAAGAATGGCTGGAAACTAAACAGATATCGAAATATGTTTTACAGCACTTTGAATCCATCTCAAGACTTGAACAAGGATAGAGACAATGCTATCTGAGAGATGTGACTCAGAAACCCAATCAGAAATCAGCATAGAAATAAGGTAAAACTGAAGCAGTATATCAGGATATATATATTTATATCCTGAAGCAGGATATAAATAGCGCAAAAGTATTGTTGCATTGGCCGGGAATCGAACCCGGGCCTCCCGCGTGGCAGGCGAGAATTCTACCACTGAACCACCAATGCTTGTGAAAGCAAATCTCAAGGGGCTTAATTGTTCACACATAGCAAAGCTCAGCAAAGCTATACCACGGCTGTTAACCAAATAAATACTATTTGGAGATCCTATGTGGATAGCCCTGTCAACGGGAGGCCCAGGCTGGGGGACATCTGTAACCCCATAGGCTGCTGCTTCAGTGAAGAGCAGAGCCTGGTAACCTCAACGATGATGTCATTCAGTCGTGAAATAAGGCGGCCCTGGCAACGCATCAGGTCTGCAAGCCCATGGTGATGTAAGGAGCCAGTGAGCACGCTAGGCTGCCCTGGCCATCCCACCTCTGCCTGAGAGAAACCTGGATGTGGGCTCAGATGGTGCTGACCCACTCCAACCCCTCAAGGTGTGGTCGCTGATGGACAGGAACCGGTCCAGGTGATCTGTTGTGCCAGGGACACTCATATGTTGACTAAAATAAAATAATAAAATGAGAATTATTTTAAAAAGTACTTTTTATAGACCGAAGACCATAAACTAGCCTAGGGTAGCGTCCGTTGTCATTGACAAAGAGGCTCTTGTTGGCTTATAATGCATTAGTTAATTGTATTTATTTAAGTTAATCCTGCCACCAAGCCAACTAACAGTTTACTTCAGGGATACACATGTGGGAAGGAGTAGCCTAAAGGATCTAGCTAGGCTTTTACAGAAAATGTATTTAGATTAATTTAATTAAGTAGAAAAACTGTAGCAGAAGTGCTCGTTATGTTGACATTAAATAGATAAAAAAAAAGTGAACCTCCCCGTCGGGGAATTGAACCCCGGTCTCCCGCGTGACAGGCGGGGATACTGACCACTATACTAACGAGGAGTGGTGACAGACTGCTGAACAGTGCTACTAAAGATCCTCTCACTAGAGGCGCCCTATGGGAGTTTCTTATGTTTAAAAGTTATGTCAATACAGCGTAACAGCGTAGTTCAGGAAGTGAAAATCCCATTCATATTCTGCATAGACGTTTTGATTATTAGCCATAATGTCGTAACCATCCAAGGTATACTTACCGCGAACAAGACGATTGTGAAACGATGATATATGCTCCTGTAGACCCACAAGTAAGACACGTTTCAAGAGAAACACATTTTATCCGCAATGTCAGTGAGAAGCACTACACTACCCACAATCCTAGTGTAACACGACGTCTCTGATTGGTGGAGCTCGCTGTTACCATGAAAACGTTTACAGCACCCGCGGAAGTCAAGTCGTCGATTACTGCTTCAACTGAACAGGAGTTGTCGTAATCATGTCGTTATCATGCTGCAGTAAATATTTTTTTAATACAATTACAACCCATAGCAGATTACATGTCTAGCTACCAAGTTAATAATAACAAAGACTTAAGGAAAGTTAGAGAACTGTATCTAAGTTGTTAACTGTAGCTAAAATGAGCTGTTAAGGGATTAAATGGTGTGAGAGAAGATAGCTAACGTTAGCTATCTTAGCTGTTTAAAAGGTGAGTGAAGAATAAGAAAAGTGTAAATAATGTGAAAGCTATAATAGTATACTGTTATACACATACTGTTATTAACAACATAAACACTACAATAATGACAATGGTTCAAACAATGATGAATCTACGGCTTATAGGAGTACAGTACTCACCTCAGTTACAAAACGTGTTGCATTGGCCGGGAATCGAACCCGGGCCTCCCGCGTGGCAGGCGAGAATTCTACCACTGAACCACCAATGCTTGATGGGTGACATTCAATTGATACAAAATGTGTTGGTTAGCTCTAGTTCAGATATGCGCTTAGAGCAGCTTAAGATGTCAACGTTACAGTTGTAGAAAAGCAAAGGTATGGTAACTGATATATCCTTATCCCCCCTAAAAGATGTTCTAGATTTAACTGAACAAATGTTCAAAACCTCAAAGATTCATACTCATAATGTATATGCTCCAGACAGACACAAAACAGAGTCATTTGTGTTAGTAGTAGTCTTTAATTTGAAGAGTTGCTAACATTTAAGTTTGTGTGTAAAAGTACAGTTCTCCCCGTCGGGGAATTGAACCCCGGTCTCCCGCGTGACAGGCGGGGATACTGACCACTATACTAACGAGGAGAAGTGAGATTTCTTCAATGTTGCTAAATCTTCAGTCAACATACACCTCGACGTCCTCTGGCAATACTAAATCGTTTAATTCAAGCAACCATTATCTTGTCAGAAACAAAAGGTTACTGGAGGTAACCTAGTTTTATGAATGAAAGTCAACTTGCCACTGCCGAGAATGTGGTATCTAGGGCCTTTTTGTGACTTACTAGACAACAAAATCGAAAATTGTTGAATTACTACAAAACGCCTGACATTAAAAGGTTGAGTGCATTGGCCGGGAATCGAACCCGGGCCTCCCGCGTGGCAGGCGAGAATTCTACCACTGAACCACCAATGCGTTATGGGAGCAAACACACCGCAGTAAAACACCAAAATACATTAGTCTACTGTTTGCTTAGATAACAAAACGCATGCTCTATCATAATCAGAATTCTGTATAAGCATCTTCCCTAAACACTGTCATTCTTTATAACTTATTTCAAATGGCTTTGCCTTACACTATGAAGATGTGCATTAAATGCATGAAAAATAAACAGCTCCCCCGCTTGAAAAAAACCCACAACAACACTGGTGTGCAGAAATCTCTGCTATACAATAAAATACTACTTGCAGCTTTAGATATCAATGTTATAGTGTTAGAAAAGCAAAGGTTTGGTAACTGACATATCCTTATCCCCTCCAAAAGATGTTCTAGATTTAACTGAACAAATGTTCAAAACCTCAAAGATTCATACTCATAATGTATGTGCCCCAGACAGACACAAAACAGTCATTTGTGTTAGTAGTAGTCTTTAATTTGAAGAGTTGCTAACATATAAGTTTGTGTGTAAAAGTAAATTTCTCCCCGTCGGGGAATTGAACCCCGGTCTCCCGCGTGACAGGCGGGGATACTGACCACTATACTAACGAGGAGAGGTGAGAGTTGTTCAATGTTGCTTAATCTTCATTCAACATACACCTCAACGTCCTCTGGCAATACTAAATCGTTTAATTCAAGCAACCATTATCTTGTCAGAAACAAAAGGTTACTGGAGGTAACCTAGTTTTATGAACGAAAGTCAACTTGCCACTGTATGTGTCATACCAGCCGAGAGGGTGGATATCTAGGGCCTTTTTGTGACTTACTAGACAACAAAATCGAAAATTGTTGAATTACTACAAAACGCCTGACATTAAAAGGTTGAGTGCATTGGCCGGGAATCGAACCCGGGCCTCCCGCGTGGCAGGCGAGAATTCTACCACTGAACCACCAATGCTTGATGGGAGCAAAGAAACCGCAGTAAAACACCAAAATACATTAGTCTACTGTTTGCTTAGATAACAAAACGCATGCTCTATCATAATCAGAATTCTGTAATAGCATCTTCCCTAAACACTGTCATTCTTTATAACTTATTTCAAATTACTTTGTCTTACACTATGAAGATGTGCACTAAATGCATGAAAAATAAACAGCTCCCCCGCTTGAAAAAAACCCACAACAACACTGGTGTGCAGAAATCTCTGCTATACAATAAAATACTACTTGCACAACGAAGTGTCACTATTATGGGTTCAGAAACTTATATTTTAAATGTATATATATATAATATATTTTTGTGTCATCCCCTGCTTTACTTAAAACATACTATTCTGAACTGAAAACTGTGACCCCAAAACCCTGATATGAAAGAACCGTTTGTGAACCGTTCAAACAATAATAAAAATATATAATAATATATAATAGGGTACTCGCCATACAATGCGGCACCATTAGAAACGCTCTAACTGGTTAAAACACGTTATATTGGAACAACGGTTCAAAAAGCAAAGCTGCAATATCATGTAAGTGATAATGAACCGATCTCTCTCTGATCATGTAAGTGATAATGAACCGATCTCTCTCTGATCACGTAAGTGATAATGAACCAAGTGATAATGAACTGATCTCTCTCTGATCACGTAAGTGATATGAACCGATCTCTTTCTGATCATGTAAGTGATAATGAACCGATCTCTCTCTGATCACGTAAGTGATAATGAACCGATCTCTCTCTGATCACGTAAGTGATAATGAACCGATCTCTCTCTGATCACGTAAGTGATATGAACCGATCTCTCTCTGATCATGTAAGTGATATGAACTGATCTCTCTCTGATCATGTAAGTGATATGAACCGATCTCTCTCTGATCACGTAAGTGATAATGAACTGATCTCTCTCTGATCACGTAAGTGATAATGAACTGATCTCTCTCTGATCATGTAAGTGATATGAACCGATCTCTCTCTGATCACGTAAGTGATATGAACCGACCTCTCAGAGAAATAAATTATAAGAATTCCTGCATTAAAAGGAAGAGTGCATTGGCCGGTGGTTCACTACCACTGAACCACCAATGCCTACAAATGATAAATTCATGAAAATCAGACAAAAATGTGCTTCCTCTTATATTTTCTGACAGTTGAAACGCATCATATGCAAGAATGCCATGGCCAGTTTGAAACTGTAGGAAAAAAGGTCAGCAGAGCCATTAATATGGTACTATGTTTGATAAACCTCTTAAATATTATAAAGTAAAAATCCAATCCCACCAAACAGGTTTAAAAATACTCCTCCCCGTCGGGGAATTGAACCCCGGTCTCCCGCGTGACAGGCGGGGATACTGACCACTATACTAACGAGGAGTGGTGATGACAACACTATGTAAATCCGATTTAAAATGCACCGGCGTGGCGCTGAGTGAGCCAAGGTGAGCGCACCTTTCACTAGTATGTCCAAAATGTCCAGTGTAGGGAGAAGAAAAGTAGGAAAATCCTCTGGCGTTGTTCCCCTGATGTTCAAGAGCTCTTCTCTGGAGAAAGAGATCCGGGTACCATCGCCTAAAACAAGGCTAAAACACAAAACAACGCGCACAGACGCACCGAGGCAACCGTTCGCGGCGCCATGGTAACCGCTACCAATCGTCGTATATCGTCTCTAATACATTTAGCAGAATAAAGGACATATCGTCTCTAATACATTTAGCAGAATAAAGGACATATCGTCTCTAATACATTTAGCAGAATGAAGGACATATTGTCTCTAATACATTTAGCAGAATAAAGGACATATCGTCTCTAATACATTTAGCAGAATAAAGGACATATTGTCTTTAATACATTTAGCAGAATAAAGGACATATTGTCTCTAATACATTTAGCAGAATGAAGGACATATCGTCTCTAATACATTTAGCAGAATAAAGGACATATTGTCTCTAATACATTTAGCAGAATAAAGGACATATCGTCTCTAATACATTTAGCAGAATGAAGGACATATTGTCTCTAATACATTTAGCAGAATAAAGGACATATCGTCTCTAATACATTTAGCAGAATAAAGGACATATTGTCTTTAATACATTTAGCAGAATAAAGGACATATTGTCTCTAATACATTTAGCAGAATGAAGGACATATTGTCTCTAATACATTTAGCAGAATAAAGGACATATCGTCTCTTTAATACATTTAGCAGAATAAAGGACATATTGTCTTTAATACATTTAGCAGAATAAAGGACATATCGTCTCTAATACATTTAGCAGAATAAAGGACATATCGTCTCTAATACATTTAGCAGAATGAAGGACATATTGTCTCTAATACATTTAGCAGAATAAAGGACATATCGTCTCTAATACATTTAGCAGAATGAAGGACATATTGTCTCTAATACATTTAGCAGAATAAAGGACATATCGTCTCTTTAATACATTTAGCAGAATAAAGGACATATTGTCTTTAATACATTTAGCAGAATAAAGGACATATCGTCTCTAATACATTTAGCAGAATAAAGGACATATCGTCTCTAATACATTTAGCAGAATGAAGGACATATTGTCTCTAATACATTTAGCAGAATAAAGGACATATCGTCTCTAATACATTTAGCAGAATGAAGGACATATTGTCTCTAATACATTTAGCAGAATAAAGGACATATCGTCTCTTTAATACATTTAGCAGAATAAAGGACATATTGTCTTTAATACATTTAGCAGAATAAAGGACATATCGTCTCTAATACATTTAGCAGAATAAAGGACATATCGTCTCTAATACATTTAGCAGAATAAAGGACATATCGTCTCTAATACATTTAGCAGAATAAAGGACATATCGTCTCTAATACATTTAGCAGAATAAAGGACATATCGTCTCTAATACATTTAGCAGAATAAAGGACATATCGTCTCTAATACATTTAGCAGAATAAAGGACATATCGTCTCTAATACATTTAGCAGAATAAAGGACATATCGTCTCTAATACATTTAGCAGAATAAAGGACATATTGTCTCTAATACATTTAGCAGAATAAAGGACATATCGTCTCTAATACATTTAGCAGAATAAAGGACATATCGTCTCTAATACATTTAGCAGAATGAAGGACATATTGTCTCTAATACATTTAGCAGAATAAAGGACATATCGTCTCTAATACATTTAGCAGAATAAAGGACATATTGTCTTTAATACATTTTAGCAGAATAAAGGACATATCGTCTCTAATACATTTAGCAGAATAAAGGACATATTGTCTTTAATACATTTTAGCAGAATAAAGGACATATCGTCTCTAATACATTTAGCAGAATAAAGGACATATCGTCTCTAATACATTTAGCAGAATAAAGGACATATCGTCTCTAATACATTTAGCAGAATAAAGGACATATCGTCTCTAATACATTTAGCAGAATAAAGGACATACCATCTCTAATATTTTCCCTGAATGAAGGCCACCTAACATTCAGCCAGACTGGAGGAGCGGGCCGGCTGAGGAAGTTGTACCTATAGTTATAGTTATATAGTTATACCTACCTAGTTATATTACCCATTATTCAACATGAAGTGGTGCTTCTATTAGATCTCTAGAGTCTGTTCCTCATTCTTTAAATGAAGATCTGCTCTGCCGTCGAGATGTAGATGCTTCAATTGCCATGGAACAAGACTATTACTCTTTGTCCTGTTAAACTGGTATTTAGCTGTTACCTGGGTTGTTACTTTAACCATTATTTTATAGCCTATTTATTCTGTTCTGACATCACTGTAACTTACGTCGCAAAAGGATGCGTCCCTGGGTGGGCTTGAACCACCAACCTTTCGGTTAACAGCCGAACGCGCTAACCAATTGCGCCACAGAGACACGTGATACACACTGTAGAGCCAATGAGACTAGTAGATGTTATAAAGGCGTCTGATCTGCTGGGTGTCCCGTGTACCTCTAATAAAGCACGGTTTTAAAGAAAGTTTAATAAATAATGTGATCCATGCCAACATCATACAACCAGTGGGTGTCAAGAGTTAGTAAAACGCAAAGACTTAGCAGCCCAATGAAATCAAGAAGACCAACAAGAGCGGAAACCCAGGATTACTATTGTCTTTGTATTAGAGAGGTTGAGAGACCTGCAGAAATTTCATGACAGCTTGGTCTTTACATGGTTCTAGCGAGCTGGCTTTGTGTGCTGGTTAAAGACTGCTAGAGGTGTCAATCCTAGACATTGGCACTTTTCTTATTTACCTTGTTGTCTAGGTTGTAAAAATAAATCATGAAGCTAGCATAAATTGGATGTAAATTAAGATTATGGTGAAATATTCAAAACACAACTGCAAAAGCAACACGTCCCTGGGTGGGCTCGAACCACCAACCTTTCGGTTAACAGCCGAACGCGCTAACCGATTGCGCCACAGAGACATGGAGTCTTTCGTCGATGCAACGAGAATGATATGACTCCACCTACTCTGGATGATGAATGGGAGGCGGTTACCACGAGGCGTGGGGGTAGGGCCTTTGTTATGTGGCATGGGGGAGGGGCTGTTTGCCGTCAACTGGGGGGAGGGCACGGACAACAAACCTTCAAGTGACGAAAACAGGAATGTGTTCCTGCTTTGAAAGACAGATTCCACAGCCCGGCTAGCTCAGTCGGTAGAGCATGAGACTCTTAATCTCAGGGTCGTGGGTTCGAGCCCCACGTTGGGCGCTGTTGTTTTCCTTTTCATATCACACATATTAAGACAATCATAATTACATGAACGTGCCTTGGAAGAAGGTGATTAATGCATAGAGCTCAACCTTCCACATCAAAGTAGAGTAGGTTCACTGTTTTCCTGTTCACTGATTGTGAGGACATGTGAATTTAAACTAAGAATGTTAAGAAAGCCTATTATATGAAACAAATAGTACGTATATTAACTTGTGGTTAATGGGTTAATTATTTTGTTTATGATTATAACTACTTTCATCTTGCAATTGTGGTTATACTTTATAGAAGTGATTCTGTGTACAGGAGACAAATGCAAAAATCCAATGTCTTGGCACCATATTGCAACTAAACATTGTGTTTACAATCAATGTATAGCAGCTAAGACAGGTTTTCTGAGGAACGAAGTAAATTGCATTCAACAAGAACAATGTTCTTCGTCGCCACCAGGTGGCCATATGGTGCAGTTGCGATCTGTTTTGACTGAATTAAAAAACAGCGCAAGTCTCTGTGGCGCAATTGGTTAGCGCGTTCGGCTGTTAACCGAAAGGTTGGTGGTTCAAGCCCACCCAGGGACGCATTATCTTTAGCATACGGGGTAAGAGAACAATAACCTCACTACTTGAGTTGTACAAATCCAACTCAACACTTCAAACATGACCCAAGAACACTCAATAGTTTCATTGCAGAAACTGTCATCAATCAGCAGTATTTCCTTTGAATAAATTGACAAGTGATAAACATATCCCTTCAACATTTTACTTTAAAAGCTAGTACTACAAATCTGCATAACGATCTAAACTGAATCATGAATCAAGACTGTATTCTGAACTTTTGGCTTAGCTTTGGTTGTACTCTCTAGAAGTGATTCTGGGTACAGAAGAGGTTTGCAAAAGTCCAGTGTCTTTGCACCACATTGCAACTAAACATTGTGTTTACAATCAATGTATAGCAGCTAAGAGAAGTTTTCTGAGGAAAGAAGTAAATTGCATTCAATAAGAACAATGTTCTTCGTCGCCAACAGGTGGCCATATGGTGCAGTTGCGATTTGTTGACTGAAATCAGTAACAGCGCAAGTCTCTGTGGTGCAATTGGTTAGCGCGTTCGGCTGTTAACCGAAAGGTTGGTGGTTCAAGCCCACCCAGGGACGGCTTTAATTTAGCATATGGGGTAAGAGAACAATAACCTTACTACTTGAGTTGTACAAATCCAACTCAACACTTCATACATGACCCAAGAACACTCAATAGTTTCATTGCAGAAACTGTCATCAATCAGCAGTTTTTGCCTCGAATAAATTGACAAGTGATAAACATAACCCTTCAACATTTTACTTTGGTAGCTAATACTACAAATCTGCATAACAATCTAAACTGAATCATGAATCAAGACTGTATTCAGAACTTTTGGTTCAGATTTAGTTGTACTCTCTAGAAGTGATTCTGGGTACAGAAGAGGTTAGCAAAAGTCCAGTGTCTTGGCACCACTTTGCAACTAAACATTGTGTTTACAATCAATGTATAGCAGCTAAGAGAAGTTTTCTGAGGAAAGAAGTAAATTTTATTCAATAAGAACAATGTTCTTCGTCACCACCAGGTGGCCATATGGTGCAGTTGCGATTTGTTGACTGAAATAAGTAACAGCGCAAGTCTCTGTGGCGCAATTGGTTAGCGCGTTCGGCTGTTAACCGAAAGGTTGGTGGTTCAAGCCCACCCAGGGACGGCTTTACTTTAGCATATGGGGTAAGAGAACAGTAACCTCACCACTTGAGTTGCACAAGATCAAAATCAACACTTAAAACATGACCCAAGAACACTCAATAGTTTCGTTGCAAAAACTGTCATCAATCACCACTAGTTTCCTTGAATAACGATAAATATTTCCTTTCATTGGTTTACTTAGAAAGCTAACACTACAAATCTGCGTATCGATCTAGGATGAATCATGAATCAAGACTGTATTCTGAACTTTTGGCTCAGATTTGGTTGTACTCTCTAGAATTGATTCTGGGTACAGAAGAGGTTTGCAAAAATCCAGTATCTTGGCACCATATTGCAACTAAACATTGTGTTTACAATCAATGTATAGCAGCTAAGAGAGGTTTTCTGAGGAAACAAGTAAATTGCATTCAATAAGAACAATGTTCTTCGTCACCACCAGGTGGCCATATGGTGCAGTTGCGATTTGTTGACTGAAATAACAAACAGCGCAAGTCTCTGTGGCGCAATTGGTTAGCGCGTTCGGCTGTTAACCGAAAGGTTGGTGGTTCAAGCCCACCCAGGGACGCATTATCTTTAGCATACGGGGTAAGAGAACAATAACCTCACTACTTGAGTTGTACAAAACCAACTCAACACTTTAAGCATGACCCAAGATCACTCAATAGTTTCTTTGCAGAAACTGTCATCAATCACCACTAGTTTCCTTGAATAACAATAAAGATATTCTTTCATCTGTTTACTTAGAAAGCTAATACTACAAATCTGCGTATCGATCTAGGATGAATCATGAATCAAGACTGTATTCTGAACTTTTGGCTTAGCTTTGGTTGTACTCTCTAGAAGTGATTCTGGGTACAGAAGAGGTTTGCAAAAGTCCAGTGTCTTGGCACCACTTTGCAACTAAACATTGTGTTTACAATCAATGTATAGCAGCTAAGATAAGTTTTCTGAGGAAAGAAGTAAATTTTATTCAATAAGAACAATGTTCTTCGTCACCACCAGGTGGCCATATGGTGCAGTTGCGATTTGTTGACTGAAATAAGTAACAGCGCAAGTCTCTGTGGCGCAATTGGTTAGCGCGTTCGGCTGTTAACCGAAAGGTTGGTGGTTCAAGCCCACCCAGGGACGGCTTTACTTTAGCATATGGGGTAAGAGAACAGTAACCTCACCACTTGAGTTGCACAAGATCAAAATCAACACTTCAAACATGACCCAAGAACACTCAATAGTTTCGTTGCAAAAACTGTCATCAATCACCACTAGTTTCCTTGAATAACGATAAATATTTCCTTTCATTGGTTTACTTAGAAAGCTAATACTACAAATCTGCGTATCGATCTAGGATGAATCATGAATCAAGACTGTATTCTGAACTTTTGGCTCAGATTTGGTTGTACTCTCTAGAATTGATTCTGGGTACAGAAGAGGTTTGCAAAAATCCAGTATCTTGGCACCATATTGCAACTAAACATTGTGTTTACAATCAATGTATAGCAGCTAAGAGAGGTTTTCTGAGGAAACAAGTAAATTGCATTCAATAAGAACAATGTTCTTCGTCACCACCAGGTGGCCATATGGTGCAGTTGCGATTTGTTGACTGAAATAACAAACAGCGCAAGTCTCTGTGGCGCAATTGGTTAGCGCGTTCGGCTGTTAACCGAAAGGTTGGTGGTTCAAGCCCACCCAGGGACGGCTTTCCTTTAGCATATGGGGTGAGAGAACAATAACCTCACTACTTGAGTTGTACAAAACCAACTCAACACTTTAAGCATGACCCAAGAACACTCAATAGTTTCATTGCAGAAACTGTCATCAATCAGCAGTTTTTGCCTCGAATAAATTGACAAGTGATAAACATAACCCTTCAACATTTTACTTTGGTAGCTAATACTACAAATCTGCATAACGATCTAAACTGAATCATGAATCAAGACTGTATTCAGAACTTTTGGCTTAGCTTTGGTTGTACTCTCTAGAAGTGATTCTGGGTACAGAAGAGGTTTGAAAAGTCCAGTGTCTTGGCACCACTTTGCAACTAAACATTGTGTTTACAATCAATGTATAGCAGCTAAGAGAAGTTTTCTGAGGAAAGAAGTAAATTTTATTCAATAAGAACAATGTTCTTCGTCGCCAACAGGTGGCCATATGGTGCAGTTGCGATTTGTTGACTGAAATCAGTAACAGCGCAAGTCTCTGTGGCGCAATTGGTTAGCGCGTTCGGCTGTTAACCGAAAGGTTGGTGGTTCAAGCCCACCCGGGGACGGCTTTACTTTAGCATATGGGGTAAGAGAACAGTAACCTCACTACTTGAGTTGCACAAGATCAAAATCAACACTTCAAACATGACCAAAGATCACTCAATAGCTTCGTTGCAAAAACTGTCATCAATCACCACTAGTTTCCTTGTATAACGATAAAGATTTCCTTTCATTGGTTTACTTAGAAAGCTAATACTACAAATCTGCGTATCTTTCTAGGATGAATCATGAATCAAGACTGTATTCTGAACTTTTGGCTTAGCTGTGGTTGTACTCTCTAGAAGTGATTCTGGGTACAGAAGAGGTTTGCAAAAATCCAGTGTCTTTGCACCACTTTGCAACTAAACATTGTGTTTAAAATCAATGTATAACAGCTAAGAGAAGTTTGCTGAGGAAAGAAGTAAATTGCATTCAATAAGAACAATGTTCTTCGTCACCACCAGGTGGCCATATGGTGCAGTTGCGATTTGTTGACTGAAATCAGTAACAGCGCAAGTCTCTGTGGCGCAATTGGTTAGCGCGTTCGGCTGTTAACCGAAAGGTTGGTGGTTCAAGCCCACCCAGGGACGCATTATCTTTAGCATACGGGGTAAGAGAACAATAACCTCACTACTTGAGTTGTACAAAACCAACTCAACACTTTAAGCATGACCCAAGATCACTCAATAGTTTCTTTGCAGAAACTGTCATCAATCACCACTAGTTTCCTTGAATAACAATAAAGATATTCTTTCATCTGTTTACTTAGAAAGCTAATACTACAAATCTGCGTATCGATCTAGGATGAATCATGAATCAAGACTGTATTCTGAACTTTTGGCTTAGCTTTGGTTGTACTCTCTAGAAGTGATTCTGGGTACAGAAGAGGTTTGCAAAAGTCCAGTGTCTTGGCACCACTTTGCAACTAAACATTGTGTTTACAATCAATGTATAGCAGCTAAGAGAAGTTTTCTGAGGAAAGAAGTAAATTGCATTCAATAAGAACAATGTTCTTCGTCACCACCAGGTGGCCATATGGTGCAGTTGCGATTTGTTGACTGAAATAACAAACAGCGCAAGTCTCTGTGGCGCAATTGGTTAGCGCGTTCGGCTGTTAACCGAAAGGTTGGTGGTTCAAGCCCACCCAGGGACGGCTTTACTTTAGCACAGGGGTGTCATTCATCCGGCCCGCCAGATGGTTCAATCCGGCCCGCGAGACCACGTCCAATTTATATTTTAAAGGAACAGATATTCCAAATTTGTCCAGCAGAGGTCGCAATGACATAACGAGAGATCCGGAAATAAACAGCACGTGACAGCAACGCGCCCAGAATGCGCCATCTGCCAATCTTGCCTTAACATTATTAAGCTCTTGTTGTCAAAATTACCCACGGTTACACCCTCATTACCAAAATGTCTTTGTCAAAAAGGAGAAAAGTTGATACAGAGTGCAGAGTTTTCCAAGATAAATGGACTGATTCTTATTTATTCACAGAAGTGAATGGGAAATCTGTGTGCTTGGTGTGTAATCAGCAAGTTTCAGTGCTCAAGGAACATAATATTCGGCGGCACTATGAGACTCATCATGGTGAAAAATACAACCATTTGCGAGGACAACTGAGAATAGAGAAGATAAATGAATTGTTAGTGGGTCTGAAGAAACAGCAGTCTGTTTTTACCCTTAGCCGAGAGGTCAGTGATGCAGCGGTGAAAGCTAGCTACCTTATTGCTAACGAGATAGCGATAGGATCCAAGCCATTTTCTGAGGGTGAGTTCGTGAAAACATGCATGCTGAAGGCTGCAGAAATCGTGTGCCCTGAAAAGCGACAGCGAGTAGGTCAAGTCTAATTCCTTGACCTACAAATGTAATAGATTTACAAGGCAGGGTGATAACGTTCTTCATAGCTCCCACTTTAGTTTGTACATAGCGGGGTGAGTCAGTTCAGGTGGTTAGATGTGAAATGTATCTACTGTACATTAAAATAAACAAGTTGTTTTAATCAAAGTGAAATGCCATTTTTTTCAGTTACATAGGCCTATCTGTGAATAAATGTTTTGTGCCTTTGTAGATCCACTGTGATCTGTGAGTTATAATGCACATATGTAGGCTAAATGATCAATTAAGGCATAATATTGAAATATTGACAAACAAAGGTAAAGATCTGGAGTTGACGTTATTTATATGTTATTTTGCTATTATTTTACTGGCCCGGCCCACTTGAGATCAGATTGCGCTGTATGTGGCCCCTGAACCAAAATGAGTTTGACACCCCTGCTTTAGCATATGGGGTAAGAGAACAATAACCTCACTACTTGAGTTGTACAAATCCAACTCAACACTTCAAACATGACCCAAGATCACTCAATAGTTTCATTGCAGAAACTGTAATCAATCAGCAGTATTTCCTTTGAATAAATTGACAAGTGATAAACATATCCCTTCAACATTTTACTTTAAAAGCTAGTACTACAAATCTGCGTATCGATCTAGGATGAATCATGAATCAAGACTGTATTCTGAACTTTTGGCTTAGCTGTGGTTGTACTCTCTAGAAGTGATTCTGGGTACAGAAGAGGTTTGCAAAAATCCAGTATCTTGGCACCATATTGCAACTAAACATTGTGTTTAAAATCAATGTATAACAGCTAAGAGAGGTTTTCTGAGGAAAGAAGTAAATTGCATTCAATAAGAACAATGTTCTTCGTCACCACCAGGTGGCCATATGGTGCATTTGCGATTTGTTGACTGAAATCAGTAACAGCGCAAGTCTCTGTGGCGCAATTGGTTAGCGCGTTCGGCTGTTAACCGAAAGGTTGGTGGTTCAAGCCCACCCAGGGACGGCCTTCCTTTAGCATATGGGGTGAGAGAACAATAACCTCACTACTTGAGTTGTACAAAACCAACTCAACACTTTAAGCATGACCCAAGATCACTCAATAGTTTCTTTGCAGAAACTGTCATCAATCACCACTAGTTTCCTTGAATAACAATAAAGATATTCTTTCATCTGTTTACTTAGAAAGCTAATACTACAAATCTGCGTATCGATCTAGGATGAATCATGAATCAAGACTGTATTCTGAACTTTTGGCTTAGCTGTGGTTGTACTCTCTAGAATTGATTCTGGGTACAGAAGAGGTTTGCAAAAGTCCAGTATCTTGGCACCATATTGCAACTAAACATTGTATTTACAATCAATGTATAGCAGCTAAGAGAGGTTTTCTGAGGAAAGAAGTAAATTGCATTCAATAAAAACAGTGTTCTTCGTCACCACCAGGTGGCCATATGGTGCAGTTTTGATTTGTTGACTGAAATCAGTAACAGTGCAAGTCTCTGTGGCGCAATTGGTTAGCGCGTTCGGCTGTTAACCGAAAGGTTGGTGGTTCAAGCCCACCCAGGGACGCATTATCTTTAGCATACGGGGTAAGAGAACAATAACCTCACTACTTGAGTTGTACAAAACCAACTCAACACTTTAAGCATGACCCAAGATCACTCAATAGTTTCTTTGCAGAAACTGTCATCAATCACCACTAGTTTCCTTGAATAACAATAAAGATATTCTTTAATCTGTTTACTTAGAAAGCTAATACTACAAATCTGCGTATCGATCTAGGATGAATCATGAATCAAGACTGTATTCTGAACTTTTGGCTTAGCTTTGGTTGTACTCTCTAGAAGTGATTCTGGGTACAGAAGAGGTTTGCAAAAGTCCAGTGTCTTGGCACCACTTTGCAACTAAACATTGTGTTTACAATCAATGTATAGCAGCTAAGAGAAGTTTTCTGAGGAAAGAAGTAAATTGCATTCAATAAGAACAATGTTCTTCGTCACCACCAGGTGGCCATATGGTGCAGTTGCGATTTGTTGACTGAAATAACAAACAGCGCAAGTCTCTGTGGCGCAATTGGTTAGCGCGTTCGGCTGTTAACCGAAAGGTTGGTGGTTCAAGCCCACCCAGGGACGGCTTTACTTTAGCACAGGGGTGTCATTCATCCGGCCCGCCAGATGGTTCAATCCGGCCCGCGAGACCACGTCCAATTTATATTTTAAAGGAACAGATATTCCAAATTTGTCCAGCAGAGGTCGCAATGACATAACGAGAGATCCGGAAATAAACAGCACGTGACAGCAACGCGCCCAGAATGCGCCATCTGCCAATCTTGCCTTAACATTATTAAGCTCTTGTTGTCAAAATTACCCACGGTTACACCCTCATTACCAAAATGTCTTTGTCAAAAAGGAGAAAAGTTGATACAGAGTGCAGAGTTTTCCAAGATAAATGGACTGATTCTTATTTATTCACAGAAGTGAATGGGAAATCTGTGTGCTTGGTGTGTAATCAGCAAGTTTCAGTGCTCAAGGAACATAATATTCGGCGGCACTATGAGACTCATCATGGTGAAAAATACAACCATTTGCGAGGACAACTGAGAATAGAGAAGATAAATGAATTGTTAGTGGGTCTGAAGAAACTGCAGTCTGTTTTTACCCTTAGCCGAGAGGTCAGTGATGCAGCGGTGAAAGCTAGCTACCTTATTGCTAACGAGATAGCGATAGGATCCAAGCCATTTTCTGAGGGTGAGTTCGTGAAAACATGCATGCTGAAGGCTGCAGAAATCGTGTGCCCTGAAAAGCGACAGCGAGTAGGTCAAGTCTAATTCCTTGACCTACAAATGTAATAGATTTACAAGGCAGGGTGATAACGTTCTTCATAGCTCCCACTTTAGTTTGTACATAGCGGGGTGAGTCAGTTCAGGTGGTTAGATGTGAAATGTATCTACTGTACATTAAAATAAACAAGTTGTTTTAATCAAAGTGAAATGCCATTTTTTTCAGTTACATAGGCCTATCTGTGAATAAATGTTTTGTGCCTTTGTAGATCCACTGTGATCTGTGAGTTATAATGCACATATGTAGGCTAAATGATCAATTAAGGCATAATATTGAAATATTGACAAACAAAGGTAAAGATCTGGAGTTGACGTTATTTATATGTTATTTTGCTATTATTTTACTGGCCCGGCCCACTTGAGATCAGATTGCGCTGTATGTGGCCCCTGAACCAAAATGAGTTTGACACCCCTGCTTTAGCATATGGGGTAAGAGAACAATAACCTCACTACTTGAGTTGTACAAATCCAACTCAACACTTCAAACATGACCCAAGATCACTCAATAGTTTCATTGCAGAAACTGTAATCAATCAGCAGTATTTCCTTTGAATAAATTGACAAGTGATAAACATATCCCTTCAACATTTTACTTTAAAAGCTAGTACTACAAATCTGCGTATCGATCTAGGATGAATCATGAATCAAGACTGTATTCTGAACTTTTGGCTTAGCTGTGGTTGTACTCTCTAGAATTGATTCTGGGTACAGAAGAGGTTTGCAAAAGTCCAGTATCTTGGCACCATATTGCAACTAAACATTGTATTTACAATCAATGTATAGCAGCTAAGAGAGGTTTTCTGAGGAAAGAAGTAAATTGCATTCAATAAAAACAGTGTTCTTCGTCACCACCAGGTGGCCATATGGTGCAGTTTTGATTTGTTGACTGAAATCAGTAACAGTGCAAGTCTCTGTGGCGCAATTGGTTAGCGCGTTCGGCTGTTAACCGAAAGGTTGGTGGTTCAAGCCCACCCAGGGACGCATTATCTTTAGCATATGGGGTAAGAGAACAGTAACCTCACTACTTGAGTTGTACAAATCCAACTCAACACTTCAAACATGACCCAAGATCACTCAATAGTTTCTTTGCAGAAACTGTCATCAATCACCACTAGTTTCCTTGAATAACAATAAAGATATTCTTTCATCTGTTTACTTAGAAAGCTAATACTACAAATCTGCGTATCGATCTAGGATGAATCATGAATCAAGACTGTATTCTGAACTTTTGGCTCAGATTTGGTTGCACTCTCTAGAATTAATTCTGGGTACAGAAGAGGTTATCCAAAATCCAGTGTCTGGATGTCAGTGTCTCTCTGTGGAGCAATTGGTTAGCGCGAAGATTGTTACCTTTTGTGTTGCTAAAAAGGTATTTAGTGGTTTGCAGGATGGTAACTTTTACTATTATTCTATGGTGTAGTATTTATGTTATGACATTACTGTAACTTAGGTCCTTAGGAAAAGGATTCGTCCCTGGGTGGGCTTGAACCACCAACCTTTCGGTTAACAGCCGAACGCGCTAACCAATTGCGCCACAGAGACAGATACTGTTTAGAGCCCCGGAAATGTGATCAACCCTTATGGGATCTATTAGGTATCAAGGATGGAATTAGTATCCTTTTAGTTTCTAGTATCGTGATACCGAAGTACATTTTGACATCGTGACAATACTATGTGTGGTCATGGCCAAGTGCTTAGACAAACCTTTGTGCTAGTCTCTGTGGCGCAATTGGTTAGCGCGTTCGGCTGTTAACCGAAAGGTTGGTGGTTCAAGCCCACCCAGGGACGGCTATGTTTTAGCAAATGGGGTTTTGAAAAGTCAAGTCAGCACAGTGTACACTTGAGCTCTAACATTTCAAAACAATCCAGTCCTGATCTTTAACATAATACAAATACACATATTATTCAGCACTAGTTACCTTTAATAATATCTTTATCTGCTGAAGATATCACCACAGGGTACAGAGGCTTGTCTCTTTAACCATGTAAGGCAAGTGTCAAACACAAGGCCCGCAGGCCCAATCTGGCCCGCCACGTCATTTTATGCAGCCTGCGAGAGCTTAAAAGGCATATGAATGTCTTAAAATAAGTCAATGCGGCTTTACAGCGTACAGTGACCATGGACTACATCTCCCACAATGCATTTAGATTTTGCGACACGAGAAATTACGGCATCCTTCCGCTAGATTTCAGTGTTTCCATGACCATGTTTACCTATAATAGTTGAAAAAGTTCCAAGAAGAATCCCAAAATGTCCAACAAGAGAAACATTGATTCAGAGGGAAGGCAATTTAATGAGAGATGGGAAAGCGAATACATGTTTGTGCTTCAAGGAGAAAAAGCGATATGTCTTCTGTGCTATGAGGCAGTGTCGGGGATGAAGGAATACAACTTACGTCTGCACTTTGACCCCAAACACAGAGCCAAGTATAATAAATGTTTTCTCCAAGAAAAACATCAAATTGTCCAAGAATTAAAAGGCAGACTGCACTCATAGCAGATGTTTACAAACGCTACATCCAAAACTGCAGCAGTGAAAGCTAGCTTTATTGTGGGCCGAGCTTCCAAGTGTTTTTCAAAGGGTGCATTTTTTAAGCGGTGCTAAAGGTATGTGAGCAGGTGTGCCCCGACCTGATACAGACTTTTAAAAGAAACGTTTGTCAAGAAACACCATCACAGACCGAGTTAGGGAACAAGCAGGCAATCTGACAACACAGCTGACCGAAGAGACACGCAGTTACTTTTTCCATAGTTGTTGATGCAGCACGTATACAACACGTAAAACAGTATACAACATGTATACAGTATACACAACACGGATACAGCACAGCTATCCACTTTTATAAGAGGCGTGAAGGCAGACTTCACTGTCAGTGAGGAGATCTTGGATGTAGCTGCCATGCATGGGACGACAACGGAAGGGACATTTTTGTTGTTCAGATTGGAGAGTTACACATTTAAAACTTGTCATTTGGTCAAGATTACCTTGTGAACTGGATGTAAAAAATGTATCAGAACAAAAATGTATTGGATGTCAATTGAGTTTTGTGTGTAATAATCAAATCAGAAATACAAAATGTACACGTCCCTGGGTGGGCTCGAACCACCAACCTTTCGGTTAACAGCCGAACGCGCTAACCGATTGCGCCACAGAGACATGCTGTCGCTGGGGGCAGCAGGAGAACAATTTAAATCCACCCGCTCAGGTTTACAGCAGTGTGAATAGGGGGACGGCACCATAACGCCTTGGGGGGAGGGGGCTTTGTTACGGGGCCCGGGGGAGCGACTGTTGGCCGTCTACTGGGGGAGGGGCACCGGCACCAAAATAATTGGAGAAAAGAATGCAGGGTGCTAGGATATCCAACCTCATTTGTGAGGCAACACTCACAGCCCGGCTAGCTCAGTCGGTAGAGCATGAGACTCTTAATCTCAGGGTCGTGGGTTCGAGCCCCACGTTGGGCGCTGTTCTTTTCCTTTGTAAATCTTGTTTTTTACAATTACAATATATAACGTACTTTTAATCAAAAATGTTTACAATACCATTAGTGTAGAAGTTAAGCTTTTCAGTCATTTCCCAAAAGACTAGATATCATACATCAAAAAGAGGAACACAAGAATGAAAAGTAGATGGTCCAATCATGTAGTTTTCCTAATAACAATTAACTACTTTGAAAAACCATCCATATATTTACAGCTCATCTGCAGCAAATGCAGATATAGCGTTGGTGGTATAGTGGTGAGCATAGCTGCCTTCCAAGCAGTTGACCCGGGTTCGATTCCCGGCCAACGCAATGTTTTTAAATATTTAACCTATGACTTCAAAGGGGAAATTCAAACTAGTGCCTCTAATATTGTCGTATAGCCTACTTCTCCTCGTATCATCTTAAAATTATTCCTCTACATACCTACATGAGACTCTTGGTTGAAAATGCTCTAATTGTTTTGCGTCTTGTTGTACGTGGGATGTAGAGTATGACGATACCCCAAACGTCAAGTACAAATTGTGATGTCAATTCTTTAAGCCGCAGGCATAGAATTGGCTTTGGCATTTCCCTTCTCTGGCTCTCTCCTGGCTCGCTCCCCCTCTGACACACCAAAAAGAAACCCCCCTTGTCAGAACACTCTCCTGGGCGAGTGTTTGGGGGGAAGCAGGGAACAGGGAGGAGCCAAAGCCAGTTTATAAGTGTTGACTTGGCTTCTAATTGGTTCCCAGAAGAAACGGCACTGGAGCCATCGTGTGGCTAGGTCCATGTTTAACAAACCGCCAAACGTGCTTCAAAGTTTCATAAAATGCGACACAGCGGTTTTGGCTGTGTAAGTCAATTTTGACGGAATAATAATAACACAACTAATAATTACAATAGGTTGCCTCGCACTTCGTGCTTGGCCCCCTAATAAGCAATAAATGAAGAATGGAGAGCTCACAAATTGATAACGCATGTGAATGATGTGTTGAACTAAAGACAAAATGTAGCCGAACAGCAAAAGCTGGTGTGCGTAATCCCTGCCTTAGCGAGTCGTGCTGTTTGGTGTACACTTGTCCTCAAAGTGCAGCTGTTTGCGTCCGCAGTAAGCCAACCTAAAGCAGGGAGTGAAGGGCAGACTCAGGGGAACAGGTCACTGCAGGTCTAGCAGTGCTAAGAGAATCTGACCGGCAACCACCTCTCTATATGCCACACAGCTTTACTAGGACCATAGACATGTAGATACACTATCTTGCCAAAAGTATTGGGACACCCCTCCGAACCATTGAATTCAGGTGTTCCAAACACTTCCATGGCCACAGGTGTATAAAATCAAGCACCTGGGCATGCAGACTGCTTCTACAAACATTTGTGAAGGAACGGCTCGCTCTCAAGAGCTCAGTGAATTCAAGCGTGGTACCGTGATAGGTTGCCACCTGTGCAATAAGTCCATTAGTGAAATTTCCTCACTACTAAATATTCCACGGTCAACTGTTAGTGGTATTATAACAAAGTGGAAGCGATTGGGAACAACAGAAACTCAGCCACGAAGTGGTAGGCCACGTAAAATCACAGAGCGGGGTCAACGCATGCTGAGGCGCACAGTGCGCAGAAGTCGCCAACTTTCTGCAGAGTCGATAGCTACAGACCTCCAAACTTCATGTGGCCTTCAGATTAGCTCAAGAACAGTGCGTAGAGAGCTTCATGGAATGGGTTTCCATGGCCGAGCAGCTGCATCCAAGCATTACATCACCAAGTGCAATGCAAAGCGCTGGATGCAGTGGTGTAAAGCACACCGCCACTGGACACTAGAGCAGTGGAGACGTGTTCTCTGGAGTGACGAATCATGCTTCTGTCTGGCAATCTGATGGACGAGTCTGGGTTTGGCGGTTGCCAGAACGGTACTTGCCTGACTGCATTGTGCCAAGTGTAAAGTTTGGTGAAGGAGGGATTATGGTGTGGGGTTGTTTCTCAGGGATTGGGAACTCTGAACTGTGATCACCCCACCACGCCCCCCAAAAACACACAAAATAACTTATATAATAACCGTTATATCATAATACCATATATGTAACTATTTAAATACTCACAATGTACCATATTATCACTTGTTATCTTTACTTTATTTTATTGTATTTATTACTCGGTACCTGCACTGTCGAGGAGAGCTTGGAACAGTTGGATTTCACTGCCAGTAATGACTGCTACTGCATGTTTTGTTGTGCATTTCACTTAATAAAGAACTCCGTGTGAGTAGAGTAAACATCCACAGCTCGTGTAGACCTTTTCATTAAAACATTTTTACCATTGTAGATCTCTCATTAAATCCAACATATAATATAACTATTACTATTTTCTCTTACGCATAGTAAAAAGCCTATGAAACCCTAATACAATTGATGTAGGCCTATTAGAATCTGCTGTGCGCAAGATCTATAGCATGACCTAAGAGCTATGTCATTGGTTAAAAGTACATCCTCTCTACCAAGCCAGAAAATAAGTGTAATTTGACTCACCCCAGCCCTGCACCCATCTGTGAGAGTAGTGTTCGAATGTTCACATCCCTCTGGCAGCCAGACAACCTGCTCTTCCTCCTGAACTGACCTCCATCTTAAGATCTCCAGTAGTACAGAGAGATCGACCAGCAACCCTCAGGCAGCCAGACAACCTGCTCTTCCTCCTGAACTGACCTCCATCTTAAGATCTCCAGTAGTACAGAGAGATCGACCAGCAACCCTCAGGCAGCCAGACAACCTGCTCTTCCTCCTGAACTGACCTCCATCTTAAGATCTCCAGTAGTACAGAGAGATCGACCAGCAACCCTCAGGCAGCCAGACAACCTGCTCTTCCTCCTGAACTGACCTCCATCTTAAGATCTCCAGTAGTACAGAGAGATCGACCAGCAACCCTCAGGCAGCCAGACAACCTGCTCTTCCTCCTGAACTGACCTCCATCTTAAGATCTCCAGTAGTACAGAGAGATCGACCAGCAACCCTCAGGCAGCCAGATGACCTGCTCTTCCTCCTGAACTGACCTCCATCTTAAGATCTCCAGTAGTACAGAGAGTAACTAACCCTGCCAAGGACCTGGAAGATGACAACAATTCACCAGACAAGCATATTGTTTACCTGTCAAAATAATAAATTGCCTTTTGTGTAACATATACATTAGTTTCAGTACATTTCATTGAGATAATGTTATTATGTTGAACAAAAACTTTAACAAGAGGCCAGAGCTAAACTGGACTACTTATATCTGGTGGAAAGGCGAGACCACAATAACTTCTTAACACAACTGATATTAATTGTATTGTTTAACTGAGTCTTTGACTGATTTCTTTTTCTGTTTGTTTCGATGCGTAGGTGTGGGTTAATGCTTATTATTTCTGAATGAGTCATTTCTTGTACAGTATTTGAGGAACTATGGGAGGAATGTTAGTATTATGGCGTCCTGACCACAGCTGTATACGCTGCTTACACATATCCTTAATGTAGGAACACCGCTTATTTGAAGTATTTTCCATCTTGCAAGGGTTGAGGTACAAAGTTAACTAATAAATCCAATCAAATACAAAATGCATCTCATCTTAATCCAGGAACCTTGAAACCTTTATAGATGTCTCGCTATTAGAGTAGTATTTGTAACCTCTCTTGTAAAGCAGAAAACACGGAGCGGATTTCTAGACGTTACATTTAGTTTAGTCAGAAAACACGGAGCGGATTTCTAGACGTTACATTTAGTTTAGTCAGAAAACACGGAGCAGATTTCTAGACGGTACATTTAGTTTAGTCAGAAAACACGGAGCGGATTTCTAGACATTACATTAAGTTTAGTCAGAAAACACGGAGCGGATTTCTAGACGGTACATTTAGTTTAGTCAGAAAACACGGAGCGGATTTCTAGACGGTACATTTAGTTTAGTCAGAAAACACGGAGCGGATTTCTAGACATTACATTAAGTTTAGTCAGAAAACACGGAGCGGATTTCTAGACGGTACATTTAGTTTAGTCAGAAAACACGGAGCGGATTTCTAGACATTACATTAAGTTTAGTCAGAAAAACATGTTTAATTATAATTTAGCTTAAAAAACTAAAGTGCTGTGTGTAGGAATCTCTTTTCACTCTTGGCACACCAGACGAGCCGCGGCACTCGTCGCACATTACTAATTAAATAATTAATAATAATAATCTTTCACACACAAAATAAATCCCCCTATGTTTAATAGGCCTCGCACGAGAAGCTGAAGTGGTCCAGTTCCGTTTCGCCACAAGCGTTTGAACACAGGTCAAGCAGACCGTCCATAATGATAACTAAACCAAGATTTATAATTCATATCACACACCATATGCACATCTTGTAACTTTCATCAGCATTTTTTGATTTATTTAAATTAAATGTGCGATGTTGACGTTTTGAGCTCATTCATGTACACGTGTGGGATCTGTACAACACACATGACTACTATAGCCAAGTTGAACTTTATGAAAAGATGGTACTCACATGTTCCTCCTTTACATCGCCGCAGTTCTTTAACCTTTTTCTGAAAGACGAAGAAGGAGAAAACAATGATTCAGCAGCAAAGACTCACGACCATTTTTAGTTAAATTACTTTAAATAACCAAAGCCGTTTCGTGCTAGACTAACCGGGTTAAAGGGTTAACCTGAACCAGGCGTGAAAACGTCCTTTAACGGCGCGTGGAGCCGTGCTTTCTAACCGTACAGTCACGAGCATTTAGCGAGTTAGCTCGTTTTGACCTTGGCCTTCATTGCTTTGCCCACTTTAGAAACACTAAAACGGACTTAAAAAGTTAAGGAAATCTATAACTTAACCCCGCAGTTGTATGCGAGGCAGCACAACGCAATTAACTTACAGTAACACAATATTTAACCATCTTTCGTTGTTCTTTTAGTTCTTCAGCCGAGTTACCGACTTTCCCCTCGCAACGTCACGGGACCGTAGCTAGGCGAGCGCTACCGCTATTTAGCATTTAGGCTAAAGTTCAAAGTACATACATAACGCGGCCATTAGGATTAGAATCACATAAATACATAACTCTGATGAATCTCTGTTCGTTAAGATGTTCATTTCTTTACCAGCGCGTCGAGTTTTTCGGAGATACTTGTGTCCAGCTCGCGCTCCGCAGAGCGACACCTCGTGTCTCTCCGTCCTCCGGCGTCACCTGACCTCCGGTACACCGGAGGGCGGAGCGGCAATTAGCCCTCACCTTAATAGGCTCCACCGCAAAGTAACCTCACGAAACAAACACCACCAAATTAAACGCCACACATTCAGAGACCGAAATCAACGTATATTGAAAAATAATTAAATGCTAAAATTGTAGTATCTACAGTCATACCAATATATACAATGTCTCAACATCTGTCTATATTCAATATATATATATATATATACATATGTGCTATAACGTTACCTTGAACCGCTTACATGTGCAAAACATACCCTTAATTCACTTTCTGGTTTTATATTCGTTTTACATTAAGATATGTACTATATTTCTATTTTATAATGATATGATCTTACTTTTCCGGGGATTAAGAACGTGAAAGTCTGTATGTGTATACGGCTTCAGTCAACATTGCCGTTCTAGGACCCTACATATTTTAAGACTAAATGTCTCCTAGGATGCGGCTGCAAATAACTCCATTACTGCATTAAATATTAGGTTAGAGATGGTTAGTTTAGGTGTTAGGTTAGAGACGGTTAGTTTAGGTGTTAGGTTAGAGACGGTTAGTTTAGGTGTTAGGTTAGAGACGGTTAGTTTAGGTGTTAGGTTAGAGACGATTAGTTTAGGTGTTAGGTTAGAGATGGTTAGTTTAGGTGTTAGGTTAGAGATGGTTAGTTTAGGTGTTAGGCTAGAGACGGTTAGTTTAGGTGTTAGGTTAGAGGTGGTTTAGGTATTAGGTTAGAGATAGTTAGATTAGGTGTTAGGGTCGTGGTCAAGTTTTGGGTTATGGTAAGTTTACGTATTTTGGGGATATGGTTAAGTTTAGGTAGGTTAGCTACGTGTTGTGTTTCATCACGTTTTCATGAATTATTCTTGAGTTACTCATTAGATTAGTTCGCCATCCAAGGAAAATAAACTCACGTCACGAAAACCTGGGTTAGGGTTAGTGTGTGGAATAGCTAGCTAGTTAGTGTGTGGTAGCCTGCGGTCCTGGGCCTGCGGGCCTGCGGTCCTGGGCCTGCGGGCCTGCGGTCCTGGGCCTGCGGGCCTGCGGTCCTGGGCCTGCGGGCCTGCGGTCCTGGGCCTGCGGGCCTGCGGTCCTGGGCCTGCGGGCCTGCGGTCCTGAAACCGACGGTGCTGTAGGATCAGACCACTCGCTCTCTGATAGCGGTAGCTGACATGCATTAGTCATTGACTTGCTGTTGGGGGCAGTATTGGGTTGTGTTATGTTTCCACTTGTAGCTTTCATAACAGCAGAGAAGAAGATATCTTGTTATATATTCAGGCGTAGTGGTCGGGGGTCTCGTCTCTTCTTCCCAGCTACGACGACATAATCCCTGAACTAAAATGTCAGAGCGGAGTTGGTTTCGGACCGCTGCCGTCGTGTTGTCTGTCGTGTCTTTCGTCGCAACTTTAGTCCTCAACGGCTTGGCTGGGGCGGGTCGAGGTGAACACAGCATGGCTGTTTCTTAAATATCTGGAGATCAAATATAGGAGAATGTATTCGATAATATAGTCTTATAGTGCGGTCAATACTGAGGAATTAGCTTCTTCTTTTTTAACCGACATTAAAACGACTTTGTTGGTCAACCAACATGAAGCTGTACCACGATGGGCACAATAATCAGAAAGTAAAATATTAGAGTGATCATAAACTTTATATATTGGTGAAATACAGAAGACCATTATACAAACGACAGTTATTTGTATAGTAGTACTACTATGCACTACTACTATACTATACTACTATACTACTACTACACTACTATACAATGATCTATAGTATTCTACTATCTAATGATAGTAGAATTAGTGAGAGGTAGTAATGATGGAGAATGTGGATGTTTGGCTGCATGTTCGTTGACCGGACTCTGTACTGTCTAACCCCCACCTGCTCCTTAATGACCTGTCTCTGTACTGTCTAACCCCTACCTGCTCCTTAATGACCTGTCTCTGTACTGTCTAACCCCTACCTGCTCCTTAATGACCTGTCTCTGTGCTGTCTAACCCCTACCTGCTCCTTAATGACCTGTCTCTGTACTGTCGAACCCCTACCTGCTCCTTAATGACCTGTCTCTGTACTGTCTAACCCCTACCTGCTCCTTAATGACCTGGCTCTGTACTGTCTAACCCCTACCTGCTCCTTAATGACCTGTCTCTGTACTGTCTAACCCCTACCTGCTCCTTAATGACCTGTCTCTGTACTGTCTAACCCCTACCTGCTCCTTAATGACCTGTCTCTGTACTGTCTGACCCCTACCTGCTCCTTAATGACCTGTCTCTGTACTGTCTAACCCCTACCTGCTCCTTAATGACCTGTCTCTGTACTGTCTAACCCCTACCTGCTCCTTAATGACCTGTCTCTGTACTGTCTAACCCCTACCTGCTCCTTAATGACCTGTCTCTGTACTGTCTAACCCCTACCTGCTCCTTAATGACCTGTCTCTGTACTGTCTAACCCCTACCTGCTCCTTAATGACCTGTCTCTGTACTGTCTGACCCCTACCTGCTCCTTAATGACCTGTCTCTGTACTGTCTAACCCCTACCTGCTCCTTAATGACCTGTCTCTGTACTGTCTGACCCCTACCTGCTCCTTAATGACCTGTCTCTGTACTGTCTAACCCCTACCTGCTCCTTAATGACCTGTCTCTGTACGGTCTAACCCCTACCTGCTCCTTAATGACCTGTCTCTGTACTGTCTGACCCCTACCTGCTCCTTAATGACCTGTCTCTGTACGGTCTATATAAGCGGCTACATATGAATGGGTGGGGTCAGCCTAACCTACATGTGATGTGCAGGTCCCTTTGGCTCCAGTACCGGTAATGTTTCCTCCCGCTACGAAACTGACATCACCCCCGCTGGCTGGACCTTCTCTATCTGGGGAGTCATCTACACCTGGCTCTGCCTAGTCCTCCTCTACATCTCCTCCTACCTGTTCAGAGGGTACCCCCCCCCCCCCCCCCCCCCCCACACACACACACACACACACACGCGCACACACACGTTACAGAATAAACCTAATGAGCTGCACTGAGTGATGCTATTATGAGTGGTTGATGAAGGCTATATGTATCTGTGTGTGTGTGTGTGTGTGTGTGTCTGTGTGTGTGTGTGTGTGTGTGTGTGTGTGTGTGTGTGTGTGTGTGTGTAGTGCGTGGGCCCAGTGTGTGTTACCGTACGGTTTCTACATCTGCTGGGTGGTCAACATGCTGATGAACATGACCTGGCTGCTTCTCTGGGACCGAGAGTATGTATACTTATACACAACACTGTAGAGTATGTATACTTATACACAGCACTGTAGAGTACGTATACTTATACACAGCACTGTAGAGTACGTATACTTATACACAGCACTGTAGAGTACGTATACTTATACACAGCACTGTAGAGTATGTATACTTATACACAGCACTGTAGAGTATGTATACTTATACACAGCACTGTAGAGTATGTATACTTATACACAGCACTGTAGAGTATGTATATTTATGCACAGCGCTGTAGAGTACGTATACTTATACACAGCACTGTAGAGTATGTATATTTATGCACAGCGCTGTAGAGTACGTATACTTATACACAGCACTGTAGAGTATGTATATTTATGCACAGCGCTGTAGAGTACGTATACTTATACACAGCACTGTAGAGTATGTATATTTATGCACAGCGCTGTAGAGTACTTGATTCTGATTGGTCAATAACGTTCCAAGGGGGTGCATTCTTTTGAAATAGTGGGACACCTCTTTATTTGAACAGTTCTGAATAAACGCAAATCCAACAGCAACAACAACCGTCCAGCGTGACAACACAGAAACATTATGCTCTAAGAATACTTTAATTTCAGCAGATTGAGTCAATAAAAAAACACTAACATTATAGATCATGGGATTAATATCTAATGGTTGTTGGTAGCTGTGGTATAAGCAGAATAAATTCTCCAGGCGAGGCCTTAGTAACCTGTTGGTAACCTGTCCTCAGTACTGCGGGACGTATATATCTATGAATCATCTACACATCTCACCTAGCTTCAGTGGTCTCTAGGCTCCTCCGCTTCAAAGTAAAAGCCTCAGGTTTCTTCATACTGTGGACATTAGTCAGTTTCAAAGTAAAAGCCTCATGTTTCTTCATACTGTGGACATTAGTCAGTTTCAAAGTAAAAGCCTCAGGTTTCTTCATACTGTGGACATTAGCGATGTGGTTGTGGTTTCCAGGGCGATGGTGGCAGCGCTGGTCGTCTTGGTGATGATCACACTGTCCAACTACGGAGCCTTGTTCTTCTGTTGCTACGCTAGCGATTATTATGGTCTGTGGCTACAGACTCACCACCCCAAAGACCTGGCCTGTCTGCGAATACTGGTAGGGTTTGAATAACCTTTATTTATTCAGGTCAGTCTTTACAAGACAAAGCTGTCCCAGACTGCAGCAGCATCACATTAGAAACGTACTTAACCTGCACCTGTCTTAAAGTCTTCCTTAAAGTCTTCCTTAAAGTCTTCCTTAATGTTCCATAGTTGAGGATCAGAAGTCACATTGTGCTTTCATCACACTGATATTTATTTGTTTAAACCAATAGGAGGGCAGATGGTAGGTATAAAGTATTGTTTAAACCAATAGGAGGTCAGATGGTAGGTATAAAGTATTGTTTAAACCAATAGGAGGGCAGATGGTAGGTATTCAGTATTGTTTAACCAATAGGAGAGCAGAAGGCAGGTGTTACCGGGGAAAGTGGTTGAGAAGTGTCCTGTGATAGGTCCAGAACGGCCTGGCTCTCTACTCCACATGGACATCCGTCGCCACGTTGATCAACTTCTCTGTGGTCCTGAGGCTGAGGGGCGTGGCCCAGAGCACAGCAGGGACGATCTCCCTTTGCATCCTATTGGTCCAGCTCCTAGCCTGGTGAGTTGATTGGAGGATGCAGAGTGAGCGAGTAAGACTGTTAAAACCATGACTCTCTCTCTCCCTCCACCTCTCTCTCTCTCTCTCTCTCTCCCTCCCCCTCTCTCCCCCTCTCCCTCTCCTTAATTCAAAGAGCTTGATGACTAACATTGCCGAAGCAGTCTAAAAACACGCAGGAGGAAGTAGTGGATAATACCTCTTCCTCTGCAGCCGTCTGGTCCACTAGAGGGGCTCTGCCTGCAGACACACAACACTCTCACTTAGTCTTCAGGTCCCTAGAGGAAACTGTTTAAGAAGGGCTGGTCTACAGCTGGTCTGCAGCTGGTCATCTGGTCTAAAGCTGGTCTACAGCTGGTCTGCAGCTGGTCATCTGGTCTAAAGCTGGTCATCTGGTCTACAGCTGGTCTGCAGCTGGTCATCTGGTCTAAAGCTGGTCATCTGGTCTACAGCTGGTCTGCAGCTGGTCATCTGGTCTAAAGCTGGTCATCTGGTCTACAGCTGGTCTGCAGCTGGTCATCTGGTCTAAAGCTGGTCATCTGGTCTACAGCTGGTCTGCAGCTGGTCATCTGGTCTAAAGCTGGTCATCTGGTCTACAGCTGGTCTAGAGCTGGCCTACAGCTGGTCTAGAGCTGGTCTAGAGCTGGTTATCTGGTCTACAGCTGGTCTACAGCTGGTCTACAGCTGGTCTACAGCTGGTCTACAGCTGGTTATCTGGTCTACAGCTGGTCTACAGCTGGTCTACAGCTGGTCTAGAGCTGGTCATCTGGTCTAAAGCTGGTCTACAGCTGGTCTGCAGCTGGTCATCTGGTCTAAATCTGGTCTACAGAGGTCTAAAAGCCTCCTCTCTGCAGGTGCTTCCTGGAGAACGTGGTGTTGGATCGCTGGGTGCGCTCGCTCCACACCGTGTACCCCGTGGTGATCCTGGCCCTGCTGGGGAACATCAGCCGGCACCACGACCCACTGCAGCCCACCACCAACACCGTGTTTCAAGGTGAGATCTACTGTCCTACTGCACCCTCTACTGTCCTACTGCACCCTCTACTGTCCTACTGCACCTTCTACTGTCCTACTGCACCCTCTACTGTCCTACTGCACCCTCTACTGTCCTACTGCACCCTCTACTGTCCTACTGCACCCTCTACTGTCCTACTGCACCCTCTACTGTCCTACTGCACCCTCTACTGTCCTACTGCACCCTCTACTGTCCTACTGCACCCTCTACTGTCCTACTGCACCTCTACTGTCCTACTGCACCTCTACTGTCCTACTGCACCCTCTACTGTCCTACTGCACCCTCTACTGTCCTACTGCACCCTCTACTGTCCTACTGCACCCTCTACTGTCCTACTGCACCTTCTACTGTCCTACTGCACCTTCTACTGTCCTACTGCACCTTCTACTGTCCTACTGCACCCTCTACTGTCCTACTGCACCCTCTACTGTCCTACTGCACCCTCTACTGTCCTACTGCACCTTCTACTGTCCTACTGCACCTTCTACTGTCCTACTGCACCCTCTACTGTCCTACTGCACCCTCTACTGTCCTACTGCACCCTCTACTGTCCTACTGCACCCTCTACTGTCCTACTGCACCCTCTACTGTCCTACTGCACCCTCTACTGTCCTACTGCACCCTCTGTCCTACTGCACCCTCTGTCCTACTGCACCCTCTGTCCTACTGCACCCGCTGTCCTACTGCACCCTCTACTGTCCTACTGCACCCTCTGTCCTACTGCAACCTCTACTGTCCTACTGCACCTCTACTGTCCTACTGCACCCTCTACTGTCCTACTAACCCATTCACCATCCCCTTACATACACATCCCCCTACATACACCATCACCCTACATACACATCACCCTACATACACCACCACCCTACATACACCACCACCCTACATACACATCACCCTACATACACATCACCCTACATACACCATCACCCTACATACACATCACCCTACATACACCTCACCCTACATACACATCACCCTACATACACATCACCCTACATACACCACCACCCTACATACACCACCCTACATACACATCACCCTACATACACCACCACCCTACATACACATCACCCTACATACACACCACCCTACAGTACACCATCACCCTACATACACACCACCCTACATACACCTCACCTACATACATACACATCACCCTACATACACATCACCCTACATACACCACCACCCTACATACACATCACCCTACATACACATCACCCTACATACACCACCACCCTACATACACATCACCCTACATACACCATCACCCTACATACACCACCACCCTACATACACATCACCCTACATACACATCACCCTACATACACATCACCCTACATACACATCACCCTACATACACATCACCCTACATACACCATCACCCTACATACACCATCACCCTACATACACCACCACCCTACATACACATCACCCTACATACACCACCACCCTACATACACCACCACCCTACATACACATCACCCTACATACACCACCCTACATACACCATCACCCTACATACACCACCCTACAAACACATCACCCTACATACACCACCACCCTACATACACATCACCCTACATACACCACCACCCTACATACACCATCACCCTACATACACATCACCCTACATACACATCACCCTACATACACATCACCCTACATACACCACCACCCTACATACACCATCACCCTACATACACATCACCCTACATACACACCACCCTACATACACATCACCCTACATACACCATCACCCTACATACACCATCACCCTACATACACCACCACCCTACATACACATCACCCTACATACACCACCACCCTACATACACCACCACCCTACATACACATCACCCTACATACACCACCACCCTACATACACCATCACCCTACATACACATCACCCTACATACACCATCACCCTGCATACACCATCACCCTACATACACCACCACCCTACATACACATCACCCTACATACACCATCACCCTACATACACATCACCCTACATACACCATCACCCTACATACACCACCACCCTACATACACATCACCCTACATACACATCACCCTACATACACCACCACCCTACATACACCACCACCCTACATACACCACCACCCTACATACACCATCACCCTACATACACATCACCCTACATACACCATCACCCTACATACACATCACCCTACATACACCACCACCCTACATACACATCACCCTACATACACATCACCCTACATACACATCACCCTACATACACATCACCCTACATACACCACCACCCTACATACACCACCACCCTACATACACCATCACCCTACATACACATCACCCTACATACACCATCACCCTACATACACATCACCCTACATACACATCACCCTACATACACATCACCCTACATACACCACCACCCTACATACACCATCACCCTACATACACCATCACCCTACATACACCACCACCCTACATACACCACCACCCTACATACACCATCACCCTACATACACATCACCCTACATTCACATCACCCTACATACACATCACCCTACATACACATCACCCTACATACACATCACCCTACATACACATCACCCTACATACACATCACCCTACATACACCACCACCCTACATACACCATCAAAGGTCTACCGTCTGAGTAATTTCAACTTTATCTTTTCTGTTAGTGGTGTTGCTGGTGCTGTCGTGTGTTCTACTGGTGGCCCGGGTTGCCATGGTGATCTGCCGAACCAGGAAGCAGCCTCTTCTGGGTTCAGGCCAGCAGCCAATCAGATCCCCTTGTGATGGTGGCAAGAGCAAACTTCTTAACTAAAACGTCTATATAGACTATAACTATAGTCTATATTTAACTATGGTATTGTCCATGTAATATATAGACTTGAACTAAAGACTATATAACTAGTTATTGTCTATAGTTATATAAACACTAGTCATATACAGAAATATTAACACAATATATGTCATAACTTTTTTCCAATTAAACGTATCATTGATACTGAAACTATGACGTACAGCTTTATATTGCAATATTATATATATTATATAACACCACGGTATTAACTATTTTAATATTCTCATAAGATTGTTTTATATGTGATCATTAAAAACTGCTTTCATAAAAACTGAGATACTACAGATATTTACTTAACACCAACACTCAAGGAGGAAGATTTAAGTATAGGCTTTCACAAAAGAGTTAGTAGAGTCACAATAGCTAGTAGGAAGTAGAATCACAATAGTTAGTAGAATCACAATAGCTAGTAGGAAGTATAATCACAACAGAGTTCGTAGAGTCACAATAGCTAGTAGGAAGTAGAATCACAACAGAGTTCGTAGAATCCCAATAGCTAGTAGGAAGTAGATAGCTAGCAGAATCACAAGTTAGCAGAACCACAATAGAGGAAGTAGAATCACGTTAGCAGAATCACAATAAAGTATAATCACAAGAGAGGAAGTATAATCACAATAGAAGAATTAGAATCACAATAGAGGAAGTAGAATCACAATAGAGAGGAAGTAGAATCACCATAGTGTTAGTAGTGAGTAGCTGGCCTTGTGCTGGGTGTTGAACAGCCCGTCTCCATCCACTGCACGCTGGTCTTCCCCTTCATGGAGAGGTCCTCCACGTGCTAGGTCAGGACCTGGAACAGACCTATGTGCTAGGTCAGGACCTGGAACAGACCTATGTGCTAGGTCAGGACCTGGAACAGACCTATGTGGTAGGTCAGGACCTGGAACAGACCTATGTGCTAGGTCAGGACCTGGAACAGACCTATGTGCTAGGTCAGGACCTGGAACAGACCTATGTGCTAGGTCAGGACCTGGAACAGACCTATGTGCTTGGTCAGGACCTGGAACAGACCTATGTGCTAGGTCAGGACCTGGAACAGACCTATGTGCTAGGTCAGGGCCTGGAACAGACCTATGTGCTAGGTCAGGACCTGGAAAAGACCTACGTGCTAGGTCAGGGCCTGGAACAGACCTTCTAGACTAGTGTTTATGAAGTGATACTAGTCTTGTTATTCATCTAGACCACAGTGTTCATAGTGATCAGTGATGACATGACCTCTGGGAAACAGGTGGGGTGTACTGTCTGCATGTTTTTATTTATGAAGGTGAGTTGAACCCAGATACAAGTTTAGGTTGACCCTAGAATATCTTTTTTTTAAACCAGAGTAACCTTTACGTTGAACCCAGAATAAACTTTACGTTGAACCCAGAATAAACTTTACGTTGAACCCAGAATAAACTTTACGTTGAACCCAGAATAAACTTTACGTTGAACCCAGAATATACTTTACGTTGAACCCAGACTATACTTTACGTTGAACCCAGAATATACTTTACGTTGAACCCAGAATAAACTTTACGTTGAACCCAGAATATACTTTACGTTGAACCCAGAATATACTTTACGTTGAACCCAGAATAAACTTTACGTTGAACCCAGAATAAACTTTACGTTGAACCCAGAATAAACTTTACGTTGAACCCAGAATAAATTTAACGTTGAACTCAGAATGAACTTTACGTTGAACCCAGAATAAACTTTACGTTGAACCCAGAATATACTTTACGTTGAACCCAGAATATACTTTACGTTGAACCCAGACTATACTTTACGTTGAACCCAGACTATACTTTACGTTGAACCCAGAATATACTTTACGTTGAACCCAGAATAAACTTTACGTTGAACCCAGAATATACTTTACGTTGAACCCAGAATATACTTTACGTTGAACCCAGAATAAACTTTACGTTGAACCCAGAATAAACTTTACGTTGAACCCAGAATAAACTTTACGTTGAACCCAGAATAAACTTTACGTTGAACCCAGAATAAATTTAACGTTGAACCCAGAATGAACTTTACGTTGAACCCAGAATAAACTTTACGTTGAACCCGTATTCCACTTTACTTAGAACCCTGAATAATCTTTACATTCAATACAGATTAACAGATACGGGTTTATTGTTCAAACAGAAAATGCATTTTACACAAACATCTGGAACCTCGTTACCTTCCAACGTTAACATGCCAACCTTTTAGAAAAAGAAATATATGTATGGACTTAATGTTCCCAGTCCTTTGACCCGCTCACCAGCAGGATCTGAAGCACGTCACCCCTGGTCTAACGGGGTGACGTCACACATACACAACTAAAACTAACACTCTGGACACTAAACCCACTGCGACCCAACAACACACGACCTTTGACCTTGGTTCACCGGTCAGTGGTGACTGCTGGGGAATGTGGCGCTCTGTTACCCCCCAGCACCCAGTCTGCCCCACTAGAGGGACCAGGGATCCTACAGTTGACCCCCCAGAACCCAGTCTGCCCCACTAGAGGGACCAGGGATCCTACAGTTGACCCCCCAGCACCCAGTCTGCCCCACTAGAGGGACCAGGGATCCTACAGTTGACCCCCCAGCACCCAGTCTGCCCCACTAGAGGGACCAGGGATCCTACAGTTGACCCCCCAGCACCCAGTCTGCCCCACTAGAGGGACCAGGGATCCTACAGTTGACCCCCCAGCACCCAGTCTGCCCCACTAGAGAGACCAGGGATCCTGAACACTGCAGCGGTCTCTCTGCTCCTGGACTCCAGAGGGCAGCGGGTCAGAACCACACAGCCCTGCTCAGGCTGGGTCTGTGGTTCTGCCCCGCGGGGCCCGGCTGGGGGCCCGGCTGGGGGCCCGGCTGGGGGCCCGGCTGGGGGCCCGGCTGGGTGACGGGTGAGCAGTAACAATACAAGAGATAAGAAGATATAGAAAACAAAACAAATGTACACAAGTCGTTCAGGGTCCGATGACTCCTCCCCTCCTCGCTTTACACACCGTCTCCTTTCGTAGGTGCAGTAAACTTAGTCCTCTGTGTGTGTGGGTGTAGGTGGGTGTGGGTGTAGGTGGGTGTGGGTGTGTCTACTTGTGTTCTTTCGTTGGGGCGAAGTACAATTCCATGGGCTTGTTGACCTTCCAGTACTTTTCACTGACCAGCTCCAGGGAGAAGGACCCGTTCAGAACCTGAGGAACACACAGCTGTTAGTAATGCACCTGTGTGTGTGCGTGTGCGTGCGTGCGTGTACCTACAGTAAAGGTGGAGGCCGCGCTGGGTATGTAGATGGTGTACTGCTTCTCGGAGGCTGCGTCTACATTGACGGGGCTGGCCTCCGCGTTCCTCCTCAGCTCCTCCAGGGCCAGGCGCACCGCCAGGTACTTGGACAGGTGGTCCACGGTGGCGTTGCCCGACGTCTTGATGTAGCGAGGGACAAACTCCACACTGGGAGGGGGGCGCCACACACACACGGGGGTTCAGCTCACACTAATAACAACAACAGACCTTCTGTAAAGTACTGGCGATACACGTTGTGTTGATGCCACCGGACCAGGTGCTGTAGTGCTGTTTACGTTCATGGGTTCAGTTCCCTGGCAGACCAGGTCATTGGTAAGGGTTAGGAGGTTATATATATATATATATATATATTAGGTTATATAGGTTATATATCTCTGCTGAGGTGAACTAGGGTTAGGGTAGGTAAGGAAGCGGACCATCGTATCTCTGCTGAGGTGAACCCAGCGGAGATACGATGGTTTATATATATTAGATACGATGGTTTATATATATTAGATACGATGGTTTATATATATTAGATACGATGGTTTATATATATTAGATACGATGGTTTATATATATTAGATACGATGGTTTATATATATTAGATACGATGGTTTATATATATTAGATACGATGGTTTATATATATTAGATACGATGGTTTATGGTCTTTCAACACGAGACGCTCGTGTCAGGGGAGCTGCTCGCTACTGAACCAGGAGAGGACTGTAACGCCGCACTGGACCAGAGGTGGCGCTGTACTTGTGGACTGATATAGGGATTGGTTTCTCCATAAGAGGTCCCTGGATGAGCTCACCTGTTGTGGGCGTCATCCTTCTCCATCAGAGTGGGGTGTGGCCTGAAGACCAGCTCTATCTCACTGGCGCCGCCCTCAATCACAGAGTCCCCGCCCCCGTTCTCCGCGGCGTTCTCCATGTCCAACCCGCTGTCGTCGCTGGTCTTGGTGCGCTTGATGCTTGGCCCCGCCTCCTGGGGGCGGAGTGTAAAGATGTGGCTCCTAACAAAATCCCCAGCCTAACCTAAGTAGCATATAAAACCCCAACATAACAACCACCAGGCTAACCCTAACCACTAGGCTACCTGGTTAGCATACATCCCCAACATAACCACTAGGCTACCTAGCTAGCATACATCCCCAACATAATAACCACCAGGCTAATCCTAACCACTAGGCTAACCTAGCTAGCATATATATCCTTAACATCACAACCACCAGGCTAACCCTGTTAGCATATATATCTCCACTATAACTTCCAGGCTAACCCTAACCACCAGGCTATCCCAGTTAGCACTGGGGCATTGCTACAGTGGGAGGACTCTGACCTACCTGGTTGCTATGGACTGAGGTGTTGCTACAGTGGGAGGAGTCTGACCTACCTGGTTGCTATGGACTGAGGCGTTGCTACAGTGGGAGGAGTCTCCGTTGTCTTCAGCTCCGCTTCCGTTCTCCACCGTGTGCTTCTTACCGCGCTGCAGTCTGCACACACACAGCATCTTCATTACCTCCTCATAACATGCATCTGTTTGATGTTTGTCTTGATACCGATGGGTGTGTACACCTGGTCAGGTGTAAGGGGATGTTTATTACCTGGTCAGGTGTAAGGGGATGTTTATTACCTGGTCAGGTCTAAGGGGATGTTTATTACCTGGTCAGGTGTAAGGGGATGTTTATTACCTGGTCAGGTGTAAGGGGATGTTTATTACCTGGTCAGGAGTATGTAGGTGTATATTACCTGGTCAGGTGTATGTAGGGGTTTATTAACTGGCAAGGTGTATACCTGACAATGAATAGGTGTATGTAGGTGTTGACCTGGCCTGGTGTATTACCTGGTCATAGCCTGTATCTTCAGCCCCTCCTCTATACTGTGGGACAGGGCCTGCTGGTTGTTGTGTTTGCTGATTCGGGCCAGAACCCTCTCCTGGTGGGCTTCATATTCATCTCGGCTGGGGTAGATCTTACCTGAGAGGTTACACCACCGTTACACTAGCTTATATACCTGAGGTTACACCACCGTTACACTAGCTTATATACCTGAGAGGTTACACCACCGTTACACTAGCTTATATACCTGAGGTTACACCACCGTTACACTAGCTTATATACCTGAGAGGTTACACTAGCTTATAAACCTGAGAGGTTACACTAGCTTATATACCTGAGAGGTTACACTAGCTTATAAACCCGAGAGGTTACACTAGCTTATATACCTGAGAGGTTACACTAGCTTATATACCTGAGAGGTTACACTAACTTATATACCTGAGAGGTTACACTAGCTTGTATACCTGAAAGGTTACACCACCATTACACTAGCTTATATACCTGAGGTTACACCACCGTTACACTAGCTTATATACCTGAGGTTACACCACCGTTACACTAGCTTATATACCTGAGGTTACACCACCGTTACACTAGCTTATATACCTGAGAGCTTACACCACCGTTACACTAGCTTATATACCTGAGGTTACACCACCGTTACACTAGCTTATATACCTGAGGTTACACCACCGTTACACTAGCTTATATACCTGAGAGGTTACACTAGCTTATAAACCTGAGAGGTTACACTAGCTTATATACCTGAGAGGTTACACTAGCTTATAAACCTGAGAGGTTACACTAGCTTATATACCTGAGAGGTTACACTAGCTTATATACCTGAGAGGTTACACTAGCTTATATACCTGAGGTTACACCACCGTTACACTAGCTTATATACCTGAGAGGTTACACTAACTTATATACCTGAGAGGTTACACTAGCTTGTATACCTGAAAGGTTACACCACCATTACACTAGCTTATATACCTGAGCTTACACCACCGTTACACTAGCTTATATACCTGAGGTTACACCACCGTTACACTAGCTTATATACCTGAGGTTACACCACCGTTACACTAGCTTATATACCTGAGGTTACACCACCGTTACACTAGCTTATATACCTGAGGTTACACCACCGTTACACTAGCTTATATACCTGAGGTTACACCACCGTTACACTAGCTTATATACCTGAGGTTACACCACCGTTACACTAGCTTATATACCTGAGGTTACACCACCGTTACACTAGCTTATATACCTGAGGTTACACCACCGTTACACTAGCTTATATACCTGAGGTTACACCACCGTTACACTAGCTTATATACCTGAGGTTACACCACCGTTACACTAGCTTATATACCTGAGGTTACACCACCGTTACACTAGCTTATATACCTGAGAGGTTACACCACCGTTACACTAGCTTATATACCTGAGGTTACACCACCGTTACACTAGCTTATATACCTGAGGTTACACCACCGTTACACTAGCTTATATACCTGAGGTTACACCACCGTTACACTAGCTTATATACCTGAGGTTACACCACCGTTACACTAGCTTATATACCTGAGAGGTTACACCACCGTTACACTAGCTTATATACCTGAGAGGTTACACTAGCTTATATACCTGAGGTTACACCACCGTTACACTAGCTTATATACCTGAGAGGTTACATGAGCTGCTGGGGACTTACTGATGAGAGCGTCAAAGTTTGGGTCTGGACGCAGAGACCTCTTGGACACCAGCTTCTTACGACATGTCGGACACTCCTTGTTACTGAGAGCAAGAGAGACAGAGAATACATGTCAAGTTCAGGAACATGGACTCACCCAGGTCTCAGAGTGGTGATGATGAACTCACCCAGATCTGAGGGCGGTGATGATGCAGTCCGCACAGAAGCGGTGCAGACACTCCTTGGTGGTCATGGTGTTCTTCAGCATGTCCAGACAGATGGGACACATGAGCTCGCTGTGGAGCGACCGAGGAGACACTGCTATCTCCAGCCCATCTGTTATAGCCTCCTGTAGAGAGACATTACTGCTATGTTATAGCCTCCTGTAGAGAGACATTACTGCTATGTTATAGCCTCCTGTAGAGACATTACTGCTATGTTATAGCCTCCTGTAGAGAGACATTACTGCTATGTTATAGCCTCCTGTAGAGAGACATTACCGCTATGTTATAGCCTCCTGTAGAGAGACATTACTGCTATGTTATAGCCTCCTGTAGAGAGACATTACTGCTATGTTATAGCCTCCTGTAGAGAGACATTACTGCTATGTTATAGCCTCCTGTAGAGACATTACTGCTATGTTATAGCCTCCTGTAGAGAGACATTACTGCTATGTTATAGCCTCCTGTAGAGACATTACTGCTATGTTATAGCCTCCTGTAGAGACATTACTGCTATGTTATAGCCTCCTGTAGAGAGACATTACCGCTATGTTATAGCCTCCTGTAGAGACATTACTGCTATGTTATAGCCTCCTGTAGAGACATTACTGCTATGTTATAGCCTCCTGTAGAGACATTACTGCTATGTTATAGCCTCCTGTAGAGAGACATTACTGCTATGTTATAGCCTCCTGTAGAGAGACATTACCGCTATGTTATAGCCTCCTGTAGAGACATTACTGCTATGTTATAGCCTCCTGTAGAGAGACATTACTGCTATGTTATAGCCTCCTGTAGAGAGACATTACTGCTATGTTATAGCCTCCTGTAGAGACATTACTGCTATGTTATAGCCTCCTGTAGAGAGACATTACTGCTATGTTATAGCCTCCTGTAGAGACATTACTGCTATGTTATAGCCTCCTGTAGAGACATTACTGCTATGTTATAGCCTCCTGTAGAGAGACATTACCGCTATGTTATAGCCTCCTGTAGAGACATTACTGCTATGTTATAGCCTCCTGTAGAGACATTACTGCTATGTTATAGCCTCCTGTAGAGACATTACTGCTATGTTATAGCCTCCTGTAGAGAGACATTACTGCTATGTTATAGCCTCCTGTAGAGAGACATTACCGCTATGTTATAGCCTCCTGTAGAGACATTACTGCTATGTTATAGCCTCCTGTAGAGAGACATTACTGCTATGTTATAGCCTCCTGTAGAGAGACATTACCGCTATGTTATAGCCTCCTGTAGAGACATTACTGCTATGTTATAGCCTCCTGTAGAGAGACATTACTGCTATGTTATAGCCTCCTGTAGAGAGACATTACTGCTATGTTATAGCCTCCTGTAGAGAGACATTACTGCTATGTTATAGCCTCCTGTAGAGACATTACTGCTATGTTATAGCCTCCTGTAGAGACATTACTGCTATGTTATAGCCTCCTGTAGAGAGACATTACTGCTATGTTATAGCCTCCTGTAGAGAGACATTACTGCTATGTTATAGCCTCCTGTAGAGACATTACCGCTATGTTATAGCCTCCTGTAGAGACATTACTGCTATGTTATAGCCTCCTGTAGAGAGACATTACTGCTATGTTATAGCCTCCTGTAGAGAGACATTACTGCTATGTTATAGCCTCCTGTAGAGAGACATTACTGCTATGTTATAGCCTCCTGTAGAGAGACATTACTGCTATGTTATAGCCTCCTGTAGAGACATTACTGCTATGTTATAGCCTCCTGTAGAGAGACATTACTGCTATGTTATAGCCTCCTGTAGAGACATTACTGCTATGTTATAGCCTCCTGTAGAGAGACATTACTGCTATGTTATAGCCTCCTGTAGAGAGACATTACTGCTATGTTATAGCCTCCTGTAGAGAGACATTACTGCTATGTTATAGCCTCCTGTAGAGACATTACTGCTATGTTATAGCCTCCTGTAGAGAGACATTACTGCTATGTTATAGCCTCCTGTAGAGAGACATTACTGCTATGTTATAGCCTCCTGTAGAGAGACATTACTGCTATGTTATAGCCTCCTGTAGAGAGACATTACTGCTATGTTATAGCCTCCTGTAGAGAGACATTACTGCTATGTTATAGCCTCCTGTAGAGAGACATTACTGCTATGTTATAGCCTCCTGTAGAGACATTACTGCTATGTTATAGCCTCCTGTAGAGAGACATTACTGCTATGTTATAGCCTCCTGTAGAGAGACATTACTGCTATGTTATAGCCTCCTGTAGAGACATTACTGCTATGTTATAGCCTCCTGTAGAGACATTACTGCTATGTTATAGCCTCCTGTAGAGACATTACTGCTATGTTATAGCCTCCTGTAGAGAGACATTACCGCTATGTTATAGCCTCCTGTAGAGACATTACTGCTATGTTATAGCCTCCTGTAGAGACATTACTGCTATGTTATAGCCTCCTGTAGAGACATTACTGCTATGTTATAGCCTCCTGTAGAGAGACATTACTGCTATGTTATAGCCTCCTGTAGAGACATTACTGCTATGTTATAGCCTCCTGTAGAGACATTACTGCTATGTTATAGCCTCCTGTAGAGAGACATTACTGCTATGTTATAGCCTCCTGTAGAGAGACATTACTGCTATGTTATAGCCTCCTGTAGAGACATTACTGCTATGTTATAGCCTCCTGTAGAGACATTACTGCTATGTTATAGCCTCCTGTAGAGACATTACTGCTATGTTATAGCCTCCTGTAGAGACATTACTGCTATGTTATAGCCTCCTGTAGAGACATTACTGCTATGTTATAGCCTCCTGTAGAGACATTACTGCTATGTTATAGCCTCCTGTAGAGACATTACTGCTATGTTATAGCCTCCTGTTGAGAGACATTACTGCTATGTTAAGCCTCCTGTAGAGACATTACTGCTATGTTATAGCCTCCTGTAGAGACATTACTGCTATGTTATGCCTCCTGTAGAGACATTACTGCTATGTTATAGCCTCCTGTAGAGACATTACTGCTATGTTATAGCCTCCTGTAGAGAGACATTACTGCTATGTTATAGCCTCCTGTAGAGAGACATTACTGCTATGTTATAGCCTCCTGTAGAGAGACATTACTGCTATGTTATAGCCTCCTGTAGAGAGACATTACTGCTATGTTATAGCCTCCTGTAGAGACATTACTGCTATGTTATAGCCTCCTGTAGAGAGACATTACTGCTATGTTAGCCTCCTGTAGAGACATTACTGCTATGTTATAGCCTCCTGTAGAGACATTACTGCTATGTTATAGCCTCCTGTAGAGACATTACTGCTATGTTATAGCCTCCTGTAGAGACATTACTGCTATGTTATAGCCTCCTGTAGAGACATTACTGCTATGTTATAGCCTCCTGTAGAGACATTACTGCTATGTTATAGCCTCCTGTAGAGAGACATTACTGCTATGTTATAGCCTCCTGTAGAGAGACATTACTGCTATGTTATAGCCTCCTGTAGAGAGACATTATCGCTATGTTATAGCCTCCTGTAGAGAGACATTACCGCTATGTTATAGCCTCCTGTAGAGACATTACTGCTATGTTATAGCCTCCTGTAGAGACATTACTGCTATGTTATAGCCTCCTGTAGAGAGACATTACTGCTATGTTATAGCCTACGTAGTATAGTATATTTACAGTCTATGTAGTCTAGGTAGTATTAGAATAGTATATTTACAGTCTATGTAATATTAGTATAGTATATTTAGTCTATGTAGTATTAGTATATATAGTATTAGTATATTTAGTATATGTAGTATTAGTGTAGTATATGAATTACCTGTGGGGTTCTCTGCAGCTCATACAGGCTCAGCTCCCAGGTCTTGCTGAGGGGCTGGACCCCATTGGTCTGAACGGTCTGGGTCATCACGGCAACACTGGAACACACCACAATACACTCAGCACCATGACAACACACCACAATACACTCAGCACCATGACAACACACCATCATACACTCACGACCATGACAACACACCATCATACACTCACCACCATGACAACACACCATCATACACTCACGACCATGACAACACACCATCATACACTCACCACCATGACAACACACCATCATACACTCACCACCATGACAACACACCATAATACACTCAGCACATGACAACACACCATAATGCACTCACCACCATGACAACACACCATAATGCACTCATCACCATGACAACACACCATCATACACTCACCACCATGACAACACACCATCATACACTCAGCACCATGACAACACACCATAATGCACTCACCACCATGACAACACACCATCATACACTCACCACCATGACAACACACCATAATACACTCACCACCATGACAACACACCATAATACACTGCACTCATCACCAGCACAACAGCATATATGCTTTATTTCTAAAGCAAAACATTGAAGTCTTTCCTACATGACCTGTGATTCTATCATCAGGACCAGTGATTATTTCTATAACATCAGGACCAGTGATTATTTCTATAACATCTGGACCAGTGGCTCTTTCTATAACATCAGGACCAGTGATTCTTTCTATAACATCTGGACCAGTGGCTCTATCATCAGGACCAGTGGCTCTAACATCTGGACCAGTGAACATATACATATAGTCTGTCCTGATAATAGTATAAAACAAGTGGCACCGAACGCCCAGACAGTAGCCAACCAGTTTACCTTAATACCTACAGGATTGACGGGTCACTTTAGGTCGGTGTATGTTCTACCTCCCTGCTCCATCCGCACAGCTTAATATGGACCATGACTATAAGGAGTTTAGTGAAGCAAAAAGGGCCACATAATTGCATTATATATCGCTGTAATGTAACCATCTCACTAATGGTCAACTCCACCGTTGAGGTATATTTAAGGACACACACGTCTGCTAATGCTAACTCTAAACAAAACGTTGGCTGTTGTCATCAACGGTGAATAAAACCAGATTGACGCCTACCTGCAGAGGAAGCCTTTTTACCGTCACCCTGTTGCCGTGATTAATACAAAACCGAATAATAGAATAATCATAGTCATAATAATAATATTTATATAATAGAAAAAGACCGTAATGGTAGCTAGCTACTTCAGAGCACAACAACAACAAAGCGTGCTGCGCGCTCCTGACCTGAGAGGAGCTCGTCCACCTTCTCCTGCAGCACGAGCCTGACCCCTGCGGCAAGGCACACCTGAACTTAGCACTTCAACACACCAACAACCTAAATACCATGTTTATGAACAACTTACGGGCTGATTACGAGCGTCTCGAGCCAGCGATAGCAATATGGCGGGTCTCATCCACGCAGGGTGACCTGGGAAATGAAGTCTCTATGCATGTAGGTCAGCTGGGAAATGTAGTCTCTATGCACCGTGTTCAATATTAAACCACCTATTGTTTTAACTCCCCCCCCCCCCCCCCCCCCCCCAAATGCTTCCCTGTTACCTGTTTTAAGAAATATAAAGAATAAAAACAGGAATAAATAAAAGGTTTCGACCTCGTCCCAGTTCCGTTAACGGACACTGTTCATGAAAATATAACTCTAATCGGATTGGGTCTAACGGTGATCAACTCACCAATATTTAACCTCTTCGAACAGCTTGGGTCATCCTCTTTGTATCGACATGCTGACGGTTTCTATATTCTATGTTCTATATTATTCTAACTATAATATGCGACTAAAATAGTTCAACAACACAGTTGCAGTGGCAAACAACGTTACAAAGGCAAGTACATCATGACGTCACATCGCAATGGCCGCCGCCATTTTGGAAGCATAGGATCATTGGTTGTTGTTAAATAATAAATCGTGAAAAAAATTTGTCGTTATGGGGAGACATTGTTGAGTTTGAAAGTGCCAAGGTTTCTCGTGGGAGACATGACAAAAAACGTTTTCATTAGCCTAGGTTACTGTAAATGTACCTTTATTTAGTAGTTAACATTACCAGTCCTCTCAATATGACGGAGTATCACCAACAAAAACTCCCATGATGCATTATGATGAACAAACCCTATTCTACTACTTCTACAAATAATACAATAATAAAGAATTATGAGGAGTGGGTTGGGGAGGAAGAGGATGAGCACTTTGGGGAGGAGGAGCAGTTTCGGGAGGAGGAGAAGGTCTGTGTGGGGGAGGAGTAATTTGGGTAAGGGGAGGAGCAGGTCCAGGAGGAGGAGCAGGTTGGCGAGGGGGAAGAGGAACAGGTTGGAGAGGGGGAAGAGGAGCAGGTTGGAGAGGGGGAAGAGGAGCAGGTTGGAGAGGGGGAAGAGGAGTAGGTTGGAGAGGGGGAAGAGGAGCAGGTTGGAGAGGAGGAGGATGAGTACTTTGGGGAGGAGGAGGAGGAGCAGTTCGGAGGAGGAGGAGGAGCAGTTCGGGGAGAGGGAGGAGCAGTTTGGGGAGGAGGAGGAGGAGCACTTTGGGGAGGAGGGGGAGGAGCAGTTTGGAGAGGGGGAGGAGCAGTTTGGGGAGGTGTTGTCGGCTCCTGAATGAACCATGTTCGGTACCGGAGCCTCCGCGGTGCTTCTCCTGCACGTTGTATTTGTACCGGGAGCCAACAACTGGTCCGCCAAGGTAAGTACGAGCTCCGTCTCTGTATCGCTCCGCGGGGTCCTTCTGTCTGCGCTTTTACTGCACGACACGAGTAGGTTACAGCAACACGACCAGTGTTTCAGAAAACAGCACCGGTAAAGTCTTTCTTTAGACCAGTTGAACCGCTGGAAGTCTTTCTTTAGACCGGTTAAACCACTGGAAGTCTTTCTTTAGACCAGTTTAACCGCTGGCAGTGTTTCTTTAGACCAGTTAAACCGCTGGAAGTCTTTCTTTAGACCAGTTTAACCGCTGGAAGTCTTTCTTTAGACCAGTTTAACCGCTTGCAGTGTTTCTTTAGACCAGTTAAACCGCTGGCAGTGTTTCTTTAGACCAGTTAAACCGCTGGAAGTCTTTCTTTAGACCAGTTTAACCGCTGGAAGTCTTTCTTTAGGGTCCCGGGACTGCGAGGCTGATTGTCGGTGGAGTTTGGGATTGATGATGTGCATACCCCGTTAATATGTAATGTTAAAACTAACGAAACGGCTTATCGTATTGGTGTTTTGTCTCTAACGTCATCGCCTTTAAAGGACTTCTCGGTTTACTTTCATGTCGGAAGAGTCTTAAGGACGAGCGGAACACGAGCTGAGTTTGGAAAAGGAAAACATGCTCGGTTCTTTCTGATGTCGTGCAGCGAGTCCCCTCACCGATCAAGTCTGCTTTTCTCTGCTTGTCCTCCGCGTTCATATATTCCTGTCGTCTATCCTCTCCTCTCCTCTCCTCTCCTCTCCTCTCCTCTCCTCTCCTCTCCTCTCCTCTCCTCTCCTCTCCTCTCCTCTCCTCCTCTCCACATCAAAGCAGAACCCCCTCCCAGCGCGTGCACGTGTCATTTATAGTCGATGCCTGCAGGAGTGGGATGAGCTAGTTCTCAGAGCAGCTCGCTCAGATCAGATCAGAGGACCATGTCCTGGATGGTGAGCGATGAAAGGTGTAAAACCTGAGACCATCGTCTAGTGAGCACATGTTGACCGTGATGTAGTTCCCCCCCCCCCCCCCCCCCCCCCCCCCCCCCCCCACACACACACACACACACACAATACCATTATATTGGTAATGGTGTAATGAACCAGTAAGTTATATTCATATTGATGTAGTTAACTAGTTAGTTATATTGATATTGATGTAGTTAACTAGTTAGTTATATTGATATTGATGTAGTTAACTAGTTAGTTATATTGATATTGATGTAGTTAACTAATTAATTATATTGAAATTGGTTTAATGAACTAGTAAGTTATATAGATGTAGTTAACTAGTTAGTTATATTGATATTGGTGTTATGAACTAGTTATATTTATACTGGTGTAATGAACTAGATAGTCATATTGATACTGATATTTGTGTGTGTCTATGTGTGTGTGTGTGTGTGTGTGTGTGTGTGTGTGTGTGTGTGTGTGTGTGTGTGTGTGTGTGTGTGTGTGTGTGTGTATGTGTGTGTGTGTGTTTGGCAGGACAGAAGTGATGAGAGTGAAGATCCGCACAGAACCACACAGGTACTACACACACACCACACAGAAACATACAGACACACACACACACCACACACCACACAAAAACACATACACACACATAGGTGAAATGACTAAGTGTGTGTGTGTGTGTAGGAGGTGTTTGAGTGGTGGGGGGAATGGTCCAGTTGGTCCTCCTGCTCCAGGAGCTGCGGAGGAGGAGTGAGGAGTCAGGAGAGACACTGTCTGATACAGAGGTACACACACACACACACACACACACACACACACACACACACACACACACACACACACACACACACACACACACACACACACACGTCACCTTTGACCTGGCCCTTTCAGGAAGTTCTTGACAGATTATTGTCAAACTGCTGTAGAGTTCATCCTCCTTCTCTCCTCTCCTCTCCTCTCCTCTCCTCTCCTCTCCTCTCCTCTCCTCTCCTCTCCTCTCCTCTCCTCTCCTCTCCTCTCCTCTCCATCTCTCCTCCTCTCCTGTCTCCTGATATAAGGAGCTATAAGGAGTTAATTACATTAACAGTGAGTTCAAAAGTAACCTCATTGTCATTAATACCCTGTCCTCATTGGTCAGTCATTAATACCCTGTCCTCATTGGTCAGTCATTAATACCCTGTCCTCATTGGTCAGTCATTAATACCCAGTCCTCATTGGTCAGTCATTAATAACCTGTCCTCATTGGTCTGTTTCAGGTTGACTCCTGCCCAAAATATCAACAGTTCTTACTGTCTGGGCTCAGCCAAAAAATATCAACTCTGTCCTATACAGGTACTGTCTGTCTGTCTTCCTGTATGTCTGCCTACCTGCCTGTCTGTCTGTCTACTTGTCTGTCTGTCTTCCTGTCTGCCTGCCTACCTGTGTCTGTCTGTCTGTCAGAACATTTGATGAATGAAGATATGAATTTGACATTTGACGAAACGTAGAACATCATGGTGTGTGTGTGTGTGTGTGTGTGTGTGTGTGTGTGTGTGTGTGTGCGCGCGCGCGCATGTGTGTGTGTGTGTGCAGCCGTGTCCCAGTCTCAGCGTGAGCTTCAAGCAGCACCAGTGTTCTCAGTTCAACTCCAAGGCCTTCGGAAAAACCCACTACCAGTGGATCCCTCTGTATCCAGGTAACCAGCCAGCTAGTCAGCTACTAGTGACTAGTCCAACCAGCAGTTAAACAGCCAGTCTGTTGAATAGGGGAACACTAAATAGAAGTACATCTTGATGATGATTCCCCTAAAAGAATAGGCTTGAATGTGTTCAAATGTAGTTCTCTCTCTCCTGATTGGCTGGTTAGCTGATTACATCAGCATCTCCAACAAGCCATGTGACCTCCAGTGCAGCACGCAGAGCGGTGAGAGACAGCTGCTGGTCCCCGCCCACGACGGCACCTTCTGCAGGGACGCCAAGCTGCACGGAGTCTGTATAGAGGGCGTCTGTCAGGTACACCTAGCTAACCAGTCCACTAACTAGTTACCAGTACTCGTTAACTACTAAGTTAATTACTGAGTTAGTTAACTGTACAGCTAGTTGACCGTACAACTAGTTGTAGTAGTTAACCCTCCAGAACCCTACAGCCATCAAAGAATGGCCTGACCAATGTGGCTAACTATGTGGCTAACAAGCTAACAATCTGGCTAACAAGCTATCTCCATGGCTAAAGAGTTGGCAGTCTCGCTACCAAGCTTACCATGTTGCTACCAAGCTTACCATGTTGCTACCAAGCAAACTATCTCGCTAACAAGCTTACCATGTTGCTACCAAGCTTACCATGTTGCTACCAAGTAAACTATCTCGCTAACAAGCTTACCATGTTGCTACCAAGCTTACCATGTTGCTACCAAGCTTACCATGTTGCTACCAAGCTTACCATGTTGCTACCAAGCTTACCATGTTGCTAACAAGCTTACCATGTTGCTACCAAGCTTACCATGTTGCTACCAAGCTTACCATGTTGCTACCAAGCTTACCATGTTGCTACCAAGCTTACCATGTTGCTACCAAGCTTACCATGTTGCTACCAAGCAAACTATCTCGCTAACAAGCTTACCATGTTGCTACCAAGCTTACCATGTTGCTACCAAGCTTACCATGTTGCTACCAAGCTTACCATGTTGCTACCAAGCAAACTATCTAGCTAACTCCCTGGCTAAAGCTAACTAGCTGCGCTCCTCTGCTAGCCGGTTAGCTGTGATGGACAGCTGTACAGCAGGAAGTCAGGTGACCGCTGTGGGGTCTGCGGAGGAGACGGAACGTCCTGTCACCGCGTGTCTGGAACTTACAGAAAGGGACTCACACAGTTAGGTAACACACACACACACACACAGTTAACACTCTCACACGCACACACATACTCTGCTATGGTTACCACGGTTCGATTAGACCCTAATGCACTGGGTAAGACCGGGTTACCACGGTTACTAGGCTACAACAGAGTGGACTAGACTTACAACTTTTGGTTCTCTACCAGTAGGGATAGTATATATATATATATATATATATATATATATATATACTACACACAGTAGTATGTATATATATATACTACACACAGTAGTATGTATATATACTACACACAGTAGTATGTATATATATATACTACACACAGTAGTATGTATATATATATACTACACACAGTAGTATGTATATATACTACACACAGTAGTATGTATATATACTACACACAGTAGTATGTATATATACTACACACAGTAGTATGTATATATACTACACACAGTAGTATGTATATATATATACTACACACAGTAGTATGTATGTATATACATAAGTAGTATAAGGGCGTCGCGTCCGTGGTCCCCCCATTGATTTACACACGACCGCTATGAAGCCGTCGGTTTCAAGTTCCATTGCTTGAGGTGTTGTGCGACCAGCAGAGGAAACGGTCCACGTTTGGCACATCGAGGGCCCCTGGCACCAGCCAAAACACATTATTATTAAATCCTTAAGAACCTCGAATGAAATAAAACTGTCAAAGGGAACCCCTTCTACAATGCGAATGGTTTCTACACTGTGTAGTTCTTCGCGAGAAGTGGTTTCTGGGAAATACAGTTCTAGATTAAGAAGAGGTTTCTGGGTAATCCAACTGTGAAGACCCTCCGGTCATGTGACCTCCAGCTAGACAGAATAGTGGATGCTAACCTTGTTAACCTAACTTGTTGTCGTTGATCAGGCTACGTGTTCATCACCAACATCCCGGCCGGGGCGCGAGATATCCAGATCATCGAGAGACGCAAGACCGAGAACATCCTGGGTGAGGCTCGTTACATCCATGAGGTTAAAGGTCATAGGTCAGGGCTAAATGGTGAGCGTCAGGATGTGTATTTACCTGTGCTATCTTATGCTTATCGTAGCGCTACGCTATCTGATGCTATTGCTGATCATCACGCGCTGCTTTCTGCTGCTAATGCTAGCGCTGTGATATCTGATACTAATGCTAGCACTGTGCTATCTAATGCTAATTGTAGTGCTGTGCTATCTGTTGCTAATTATAGCGCTGTGCTATCCTATGCTAATCATTGGGCTGTGCTATCTGATGCTTATGCTAATCATAGCGTGGTGCTTTCTGAGGCTAATGCTAGCGCTGTGCTATCTGATGCTAATGCTAGCACTGTCGGACGAGGCTGGGAACTTCTTCTTCAACGGGAACAGTGTCATCGACAACCCTCGCAACTTCAGGGTGGCTGGGACCGTGCTAAAGTACCGTCGCCCTGGCATCGCCTTCTCTGACGGCCTGGAGTACATCATCGCCCAGGGACCCACACAGCACGGACTCAACCTGATGGTACACACACACACACACACACACTCATTCACTCACACACACACACTCTCACTCACTCACTCACACACACACACACACACACACACACACACACACACACACACACACACACACACACACACACACACACACACACACACACACACACACACACTCACTCACTCACTCACTCACTCACATACACACTCACACACACTCACTCACACACACACACACACACACACACACACACACACACACACACACACACACTCACTCACTCACTCACTCACTCACTCACTCACTCACTCACTCACTCACACACACACACACACACCTTCGGTGTCTCCAGCACATCAACGTCTCTGTGTGCGTTTCTAGTACTACAACTTAAATGGGAAACTTCCCTACATCACCTACGAGTACACACTGCCACGTGACATCACTAGAGGAGATGACATCACTAGAGGAGATGACATCACTAGAGGAGATGACATCACAAGTGGACCCGCCACTCTAAACCACACCCACAACGAGGTGGACCTGAGAGAGGGCGTGGCCAATCACAGCCACGCCTCCCCTGACGGCCGCCCCGGCACTGAGCTGGCTGTTGGCCGGCTGCAGGGGGAGGAGTCTGTCCAGGAGCTCCAGACGCCCAGCCCCCCGCCGGAGGCCATGTTGGTCTACCGCCCGTTCGATGATGTCACCGGTGATGCATACAGTCACAACGACGTGGAAGAGCCCCCCCCCCCATCCGGCTACAGTAGGTCCTCTCTCTCTCTCTCTCTCTCTCCTCTCTCCCCTCTCTCTCTCTCTCTCTTCTCTCCCTCTCCTCTCTCTCTCTCTCTCTCTCCCCTCTCCCCTCTCTCTCTCTCTCTCTCTCTCTCTCTCTCTCCTCTCTCCCTCTCTCTCTCTCTCTCTCTCTCTCTCTCTCCTCTCTCTCTCTCTCTCTCTCTCTCTCTCTCTCTCTCTCTCTCTCTCTCTCTCTCTCTCTCTCTCTCTCTCTCTCTCTCTCTCTCTCCCCTCTCTCTCTCCTCTCTCCCTCTCCCTCTCTCTCTCTCCTCTCTCCTCTCTCCCTCTCTCTCTCTCTCTCTTTCTTCTTTCCTGCTTTTTGTCGTCTTCTGTTCGCCTGGCTAATATGATAACGTTGCTAACACTCCTATCGCTGCCAACTATGGGAATCTTGCTAATATGCTAACATCACTAACTGTGCTCACACGCTCACTGTGCTAACATGGTAATGTTGCTAATGTTGCAAAACTGCTAATGTTGCTAAAATGCTAACATACCTAACATACCAGCTGTGCAAACTCTGCTAACGTTTCTAGCATGCTAATGTTGCTGGCCTGCAAACGTGCTAACGTTGCTAACATGGTTACATTGGCTTTCTCTCTTTAAAGGGAGCGGTGGCTCTAACTCCATCAACAGCGAGCCGGGGAACCCTAACCACACCCGCCCTTCCAAGCCCCTCCTCTTCCACCACCGAGGTCACTTCCTGGATCTCCTGCTGGCTCTTCCTGCCCCGCCCCCTCGGCCCGTCAACCAATCGTCTGGTCTGGAAAACGCGCTGGCTTCCAAGAAGTCCTCTGGTAGGAAACAGCTGTTGACACGTAGAGAGCGTCCTTATGCCATTATAATAATAAAGAATAAACGAATGAACAAACTAGTGCACATGAAGTGCAAAGTGTGCCTCGGTCCACCTGTAGGCGTTACGGTATTTCAGTCGTCCAAAGAAGGGCAGTTAAATAAAAAAGAGTCCTGGTGAAGGATAAAAGTATTTTATATAAATGGGTGGAGTAAGGTTGGGGGAGGGAACAGGCGTAGTATAGTTTATGTTATTCTATTTATTTGTAAGGGACCAGAGACCCAAACATGAATGTTACGTATGTAATGTACATATATATACAATGTACGTAAGAGTTGAGTACTTATGATGTCTTGTTTCCAGACAGCAACACTGCGTATGTCGTCGTGGGGGAAGGACAGTACAACCTCACCAAGTCCCACACACACATTACCACACACACACGCGCGACAGCTGGCCACGAGTCCCCACACCTGCCTGTCGACACGCCGCCTGGCCAAGACACGCCCCCTCGTGGAGACACGCCCCCTCGTGGAGACACGCCCCCTCGTGGAGACACGCCCCCTGGGGATGCTCTCGAGCTCCAGCAGATGGCAGCAGAGCTCACAGTCAGCACTGAGAGGTAACACACACTGCATGTAGACACTGGATACACACTGCATGTAGACACTGGATACACACTGCATGTAGACACTGGATACACACTGCATGTAGACACTGGATACACACTGCATGTAGACACTGGATACACACTGTATGTAGACACTGGATACACTGCATGTAGACACTGGACACACACTGTATGTAGACACTGGATACACACTGCATGTAGACACTGGATACACACTGTAGACACATTGTACATGAACCATGTCTCTCTCTCTCTCAGTAATGATTTTGATGTGAGTGTGGACTCTGATGTTAGCCTGACGGAGGTTAGCCTGGCTGATATGTACCGCTGGAAGATTTCTGCCAACGCCCCCTGTAGCTCCACCTGCACCACAGGTAACACACACACCTGCACCACAGGTAACACACACACCTGCACCACAGGTAACACACACACCTGCACCACAGGTAACACACACACCTGCACCACAGGTAACACACACACCTGCACCACAGGTAACACACACCTGCACCACAGGTAACACACACACCTGCACCACAGGTAACACACACCTGCGCCACAGGTAACACACACCTGCACCACAGGTAACACACACCTGCACCACAGGTAACACACACCTGCACCACAGGTAACACACACACCTGCACCACAGGTAACACACACCTGCACCACAGGTAACACACACACCTGCGCCACAGGTAACACACACACCTGCACCACAGGTAACACACACACCTGCACCACAGGTAACACACACACCTGCGCCACAGGTAACACACACCTGCACCACAGGTAACACACACACCTGCACCACAGGTAACACACACCTGCACCACAGGTAACACACACACCTGCACCACAGGTAACACACACCTGCACCACAGGTAACACACACCTGCTACACAGGTAACATAGACCTGCACCATAGGTAACACACACACCTGCACCACAGGTAACACACACCTGCAGTATAGTTGGTACTGATACTGAACACAGTATCAGTACCAACTATGTGCTGTGTGTGCCTGTGTGTGTATGTGTGTGTATGTATGTGTGTGTTACAGATATTGGTACCAGCTATGCTGTGTGTGTGTGTCTATGTACGTGTGTTACAGGTATCAGTACCAGCTATGCTGTGTTTGTGTGTTTGTGTTGCAGGTATCAGTACCAGCTATGCTATGTGTGTCCGCTACGATGGTACTGAAGTAGACAACAGCTACTGTGACTCCTTGACGCGACCAGAACCCACACACGAGTTCTGCAATGGAAAGGAGTGTCCCCCCAGGTACTGTAGCACTACTGGTACTTAGCTAGTGCTTACCTAGTGCTTACCTAGTGCTTAGCTAGTGCTTACCTAGTACTTAGCTAGTGCTTAGCTAGTGCTTACCTAGTACTTAGCTAGTGCTTACCTAGTGCTTAGCTAGTGCTTACCTAGTACTTAGCTAGTGCTTACCTAGTGCTTAGCTAGTGCTTACCTAGTGCTTAGCTAGTGCTTACCTAGTGCTTAGTAACACGAGTTCTGCACCAGGAAGAGTTGTCTCCCCAGGTACTCAAGTACTACTGATACCACTAGTACCTAATACTGCTAGTTACACTAGTTCTAGTACTGAGCTGCTTCTGGTAACAGGTAGGAGACCACTGGGTGGAGTGAGTGTTGTCGTAACTAGTACTGTACTAGTACTGAGTAGCACCAGGTGAGACCAGGTGTGTTGTGTCCCAGGTGAGACCAGGTGTGTTGTGTCCCAGGTGAGACCAGGTGTGTTGTGTACCAGGTGCGGTCAAGTGTGTTGTGTCCCAAGTGAGACCAGGTGTGTTGAGACCAGGTGTGTTGTGTCCCAGGTGAGACCAGGTGTGTTGTGTACCAGGTGAGACCAGGTGTGTTGTGTCCCAGGTGAGACCAGGTGTGTTCAGACCAGGTGTGTTGTGTCCCAGGTGAGACCAGGTGTGTTGAGACCAGGTGTGTTGTGTCCCAGGTGAGACCAGGTGTGTTGAGACCAGGTGTGTTGTGTCCCAGGTGAGACCAGGTGTGTTGTGTCCCAGGTGAGACCAGGTGTGTTGTGTCCCAGGTGAGACCAGGTGTGTTGAGACCAGGTGTGTTGTGTCCCAGGTGAGACCAGGTGTGTTGAGACCAGGTGTGTTGTGTCCCAGGTGAGACCAGGTGTGTTGAGACCAGGTGTGTTGTGTACCAGGTGGGAGACCAGCGGGTGGAGTGAGTGCTCCAGGACCTGCGCGGAGGGCTTCCAGTTCCGCACGGTGCGATGCTGGAAGATGATGTCACCGGGCCTGGACTCCTCGGTCTACGATTCGCTGTGCCTCTCACATGACCTGCACAAGCCAGCCAATAGGAAGGTCTGCCACGGGCAGAGCTGTGGCCCTCAGTGGGAGGTCTCTGATTGGTCAGAGGTCAGTATATCTGTGTGTCTCTGTGTGTGTGTGTCTGTGTGTGTATCTATGTATTTTTTTACTGCAAGGGAAGTAAAAGTGGAAAAATG
>JACYXH010000752.1:497500-545000 GCA_026745465.1 Lota lota
ACCGGAGGACAGAGGCCACACCGGAGGACAGAGGCCACACCGGAGGACAGAGGCCACACCGGAGGACAGAGGCCACACCGGAGGACCGAGGCCACACCAGAGGCAGTGTCATTACACACAGTTAACCACATCATCACTAACATCAAAGGATGAACAACAAATGAACATGCTAAAACAAATGATAAATGAACACTCTATGAACTGCTAATTGAACATCAAATGAAAGATTTACTAGCATGTTAATTAAACGTCCAACAACTTATTCATTGTCTAGATGAAACGTGTCATGAGACAATATTAAGACATTCTCTCTCCAGAACCTGTTCCCCTGACTGGACTCATCCTGGCATGGTTCAGCATGTCTACCGGATCATCGGATTAGTATCATCTTGTGTCCTGAAGTACCACTCAAGTGTCTCCATAAACATCGCTCATTCTGTCCGTGGTCTCCGTGCGTTTGTGATGTCGTCAATCCTCCCATCGGGGTTGATCAAAATACAGATCATTATTCAGAAATGTATATTTACTACCTCACACACACACACACACACACACACACACACACACACACACACACACACACACACACACACACACACACACACACACACACACACACACACACACACACACACACACACACACACACACACACACACACACACACACACGAGTGCTAGATGGGATGGTGTTAATGAGGAGTTTATTCAACATTGTTGTATCCATGGTAACAGTAATTTGGCAACAACAACAACACTGATGGTAAACATCCATGTTTCATCTTCAACACACAAATATCATGGGATTGTATCGCTTACTGCGAACTCCACTCCATGCTGTTCAGCATTTCAACCTCTAAAACACTGGCGCTCTTTTTAGTTTCAGTTGTCTCAACAAGTTCCGTCTTTTTAAATTATATTTCTTCTCCCTTTTTAGCAGTGACAAGCAATAGCAGAATTAGAGATTAGCATTAGCGTTAGCATTAGCATGTAGCCACAACAAGACATCCTTGTCTTCATCCGTTGTTAGATCACATGATAACCAGACCTCCATGTTGGATCACATGATAACCAGACCTCCATGTTGGATCACATGATAACCAGACCTCCATGTTGGACGCCCTCCAGGGGCCCTGTGCATCATGAGAACATGAACAACACAGGGCCTACTGACACATGTCTTAGGACCAGTTCAGGTGCGTTCAGGTGAGTTCAGGTGAGTTCAGGTGCGTTCAGGGGAATGTAGAGACTACAGAGAGAAAGGGATGCTCTCTAAAGGCATCAGGTGTTCTTCAGGATTAAGGTTCAGGACCAGGATATTTCAATATTAAAAACAAAGAAGATGTTCTCATGAAACAATGGAAAAATCCTGTTACAATGAGTTATTGATTTCATTTTGTGACCTCTATGAATCACAGCAGGCGTGCTTCCAAAGACGTCACAGTTCTAAGAGCGAAGAGGTTCTCAGCGTAGGATCGTGTTTTATACTCCATGTGCTTTTGGTTTGATCACTGAGAGTTCAATTAGTTAAGACCAGCTTGGTCCCCATGGAGACAGGAAATCAGAGATTCTGGCAAGTTTCAAAATCTTGGAGGTACAAGTGCTGACCTCACTAGCACTTAAAAGTGCCCTAGTCTCAGGGTGTACACAGTAATACTACTGCATTACACCGTAACCCTACAGTATGAGCCTGTAATACTACTGCATCACACCGTAACCCTACAGTATGAGCCTGTAATACTACTGCATCACACCGTAACCCTACAGTATGAGCCTGTAATACTACTGCATCACACCGTAACCCTACAGTATGAGCCTGTAATACTACTGCATCACACCGTAACCCTACAGTATGAGCCTGTAATACTACTGCATCACACCGTAACCCTACAGTATGAGCCTGTAACCCTACAGTATGAGCCTGTAATACTACTGCATCACACCGTAACCCTACAGTATGAGCCTGTAACCCTACAGTATGAGCCTGTAACCCTACAGTATGAGCCTGTAATACTACTGCATCACACCGTAACCCTACAGTATGAGCCTGTAATACTACAGTATGAGCCTGTAATACTACAGTAATACCACAGTAGAATTAGTACACAGCAGTGGAACACAGCTAAAGCCACTCCCCTTGTCTTCAAACAGTAGAGTGTGAATAATTAAATATAAAAAATATACCGTGACACATGTGATAAACTAGGAAGGTTAACTCTTTTGTGGGATGGGGCTGTGGTTGGGACAGGGTTAGCAGGAAACATCTTGCATCTATAGCTTTTAGATATATGATAAATCATAGATTATTCCAGACAATGAACAAACTACCATTGATGCAATAGAAAGACATGTTGGGATCAGATCATGCTAGAGGATGTTATAACATAATGAAGCATGTTAGTGGACATTAGCATGTTGAAGCAGATGTTAGCATGTTGTAGCATGTTAGCATGTTGAAGCATGTTAGTGAATGCTAAAAGGAAGAGCACTGTATACATTGCACTTGATATATTATATTTGATATATTATATTTGACTGGCATAAATGCTCTACAATAAGACAACCAGACAGAATGTCGCCATACCAACCAGGAGGGACACTATGGCCAAACATTAATATATTATTATTTATACTCTCTTGTGTGATACACACCTATTCTGAATAGTTGTGGGCGTCGGTACTAATTTTGTTAAAGTAAAACAGAAACCTAACATTTCCCTTTAGAATAAGAAGAGGTGTTAATCACTATTATTAAATCATGATCATGTGACTGGCTGATGATTCACTGATGTTTAACTCAGAGCTGGTGGCTACATCCTGCTTTAGGAGCTACAACAGGAAGTAGCTACAGCACCTATAGACACTGCAGGATAGAGGTTTTTTACAGGTCACCTACAGGTCATCTAGAGGTCATCTAGAGGTCATAGAGCACCTCCAGAATGGTGGCCACAGACCAGGCCTGAGTCTCGCAGCTGAAGGGGCAGTGCTGTCCGTTCTCATTGGTCAGCTCCGGGAGACCCTTCCACGGAGACCTGGTATAGGTAGGGTACAGTTAAGGTATAGGTAGGGTACAGTTAAGGTATAGGGTAGGGTACAGTTAAGGTATAGGGTAGGATACAGTTAAGGTATAGGTAGGGTACAGTTAAGGTATAGGTAGGGTACAGTTAAGGTATAGGGTAGGGTATAGGTTGGGTACAGTTAAGGTATAGGGTAGGGTACAGTTAAGGTATAGGGTAGGGTACAGTTAAGGTATAGGGTAGGGTATAGTTAAGGTATAGGGTAGGGTATAGGTAGGGTATAGTTAAGGTATAGGGTAGGGTATAGTTAAGGTATAGGGTAGGGTATAGTTAGGGTATAGGGTAGGGTATAGTTAAGGTATAGGGTAGGGTATAGTTAGGGTATAGGGTAGGGTATAGTAAGGGTATAGGGTAGGGTATAGTTAGAGTATAGGGTATAGTTAAGGTATAGGGTAGGGTATAGGGTAGGGTATAGTAAGGGTATAGTTAGAGTATAGGGTATAGTTAGGGTATAGGGTAGGGTATAGTAAGGGTATAGTTAGAGTATAGGGTATAGTTAAGGTATAGGGTAGGGTATCGTTAGGGTATAGTTAGAGTATAGGGTATAGTTAGGGTATAGGGTAGGGTATAGTAAGGGTATAGTTAGAGTATAGGGTATAGTAAGGGTATAGGGTAGGGTATAGTTAGAGTATAGGGTATAGTTAAGGTATAGGGTAGGGTATCGTTAGGGTATAGTTAGAGTATAGTAAGGGTATAGGGTACACACTACTCACCCCTCCAGGTGTGTGTAATGCTTAGAGAGGAGGTGTTTGACCAGTGTAACGGTCCTCTGGTAGACGTCCTCCCCGAGCTTCTTAGAGAAGAAGAGTTTAGCGCGGAGGAAGTATCCTACGGGCCACAGCCACTCCTACACACACACATACACACACACACACACACACACACACACACATTAAACACACAAAGGGACCACTAGGGGCGCTGTGGGCTAGATATTAAACAGCAGTGTGTTCAGCCACTAGGGGCGCTGTGGGCTAGATATTAAACAGCAGTGTGTTCAGCCACTAGGGGCGCTGTGGGCTAGATATTAAACAGCAGTGTGTTCAGCCACTAGGGGCGCTGTGGGCTAGATATTAAACAGCAGTGTGTTCAGCCACTAGGGGCGCTGTGGGCTAGATATTAAACAGCAGTGTGTTCAGCCACTAGGGAAGCTGTGGGCTAGATATTAAACAGCAGTGTGTTCAGCCACTAGGGGCGCTGTGGGCTAGATATTAAACAGCAGTGTGTTCAGCCACTAGGGGCGCTGTGGGCTAGATATTAAACAGCAGTGTGTTCAGCCACTAGGGGCGCTGTGGGCTAGATATTAAACAGCAGTGTGTTCAGCCACTAGGGGCGCTGTGGGCTAGATATTAAACAGCAGTGTGTTCAGCCACTAGGGAAGCTGTGGGCTAGATATTAAACAGCAGTGTGTTCAGCCACTAGGGGCGCTGTGGACTAGATATTAAACAGCAGTGTGTTCAGCCACTAGGGGCGCTGTGGGCTAGATATTAAACAGCAGTGTGTTCAGCCACTAGGGGCGCTGTGGGCTAGATATTAAACAGCAGTGTGTTCAGCCACTAGGGGCGCTGTGGGCTAGATATTAAACAGCAGTGTGTTCAGCCACTAGGGGCGCTGTGGGCTAGATATTAAACAGCAGTGTGTTCAGCCACTAGGGGCGCTGTGGGCTAGATATTAAACAGCAGTGTGTTCAGCCACTAGGGGCGCTGTGGGCTAGATATTAAACAGCAGTGTGTTCAGCCACTAGGGGCGCTGTGGGCTAGATAATAAACAGCAGTGTGTTCAGCCACTAGGGGCGCTGTGGGCTAGATATTAAACAGCAGTGTGTTCAGCCACTAGGGGCGCTGTGGGCTACATATTAAACAGCAGTGTGTTCAGCCACTAGGGGCGCTGTGGGCTAGATATTAAACAGCAGTGTGTTCAGCCACTAGGGGCGCTGTGGGCTAGATATTAAACAGCAGTGTGTTCAGCCACTAGGGGCGCTGTGGGCTAGATATTAAACAGCACTGTGTTCAGCCACTAGGGGCGCTGTGGACTCACCGGCCCTTGGTGGTAGTTGAAACCCTTTGCCAGGTTGTAGTTGTCGTTGTCCAGTGCGTTGTCATAGATACCACAGTACACCATGTCACTAGTACAACAGAGATACAGTGTTAAGTAGAACACTTGAACAGGAAGTTGAAGGTCTCTTCAGTCAGAAAATAACAGAAGAGCAAGATTTAGAAACCAATCAACCAAAAAACATCCCCTCCCTCTCAACTCTCCTCCATTGAGAAGTCTTGCATTCACGCCCCTTTACTGGCAGTCAGGCAAGAGATGCCGTGATTGGTCAGAAATGAGCCGGAGCAGACAAAGATCTGAATGGTCTCATCCAGGGCAGGGGCAGTCTACTAGAAGATTTCACTCACTGACAGACGGCTCATCACACTCAGTGTTGCTACTCATACTCAGCAACCAACTGAATACCTGCCAGTAGTTTAGTATAGTAGTATACAGAATAGTAGTGTATAGTATTGTAGTTACTCTGGGTCCAGGGTCTTCATTCCCAGTGCCCCCAGTAGTTTGCTCTCTGCTACATCCAGGGCCTTCCAGGCTTGATCCGCCGAGAACAGCTCTGGAGCCTAGAGCACAACGCAGCCAATCAGAGCACAGGACAGCCAATCAGAGCACAGGACAGCCAATCATAGCACAGGACAGCCAATCAGAATACAGGACAGCCAATCAGAATACAGGACAGCCAATCAGAACACAGGACAGCATACGTATCAGAGGACAGAAACCCGTCTGTCTGCCACCCGTCTGTCTGCCACCCGTCTGTCTGCCACCCGTCTGTCTCTAACCCGTCTGTCTCTAACCCGTCTGTCTGCCACCTGTCTGTCTCTAACCCGTCTGTCTGCTACCCGTCTGTCTGCCACCTGTCTGTCTGCCACCCGTCTGTCTGCCAGCCGTCTGTCTGCCAGCCGTCTGTCTGCCAGCCGTCTACGTACCACCACCATGGCGATGGTGAAGTTGGGCCTGAGCTGGTAGTCACACCAGGCGCTGGAGGCCCCCCAGCTGTCCTTGTAGATGTGGTGTTTATGGACCAGGTCCGGTCTGGCCTCACTGGGGTCTTCTGCTTCCCCTGACACCCAGAAGGAGGACTCAAAGGACCGCTGGATCTGCTGGTCCCACCACGAGTACGAGATAAACTTCTCCTCACCTGTGGGAGATATGACATTTTATACATGAAGTAATACTCCTAAGGGAACAGTATATAATATAAAGTACCTTCTCTGTGTAGGATGACTCATCATAAGGGAACAGTATAAAGTATAAAGTACCTTCTCGGTGTACGATGACTCATCATAAGGGAACAGTATAAAGTACCTTCTCGGTGTACGATGACTCATCATAAGGGAACAGTATAAAGTATAAAGTACCTTCTCGGTGTACGATGACTCATCATAAGGGAACAGTATATAGTATAAAGTACCTTCTCGGTGTACGATGACTCATCATAAGGGAACAGTATAAAGTACCTTCTCGGTGTACGATGACTCATCATAAGGGAACAGTATATAGTATATAGTATAAAGAACCTTCTCGGTGTACGATGACTCATCATAAGGGAACAGTATATAGTATAAAGTACCTTCTCGGTGTACGATGGCTCATCATAAGGGAACAGTATAAAGTACCTTCTCGGTGTACGATGGCTCATCATAAGGGAACAGTATATAGTATAAAGTACCTTCTCGGTGTACGATGACTCATCATAAGGGAACAGTATAAAGTACCTTCTCTGTGTAGGATGACTCATCATAAGGGAACAGTATATAGTATACAGTATAAAGTACCTTCTCTGTGTACGATGACTCATCATAAGGGAACAGTATAAAGTACCTTCTCTGTGTACGATGACTCATCATAAGGGAACAGTATAAAGTACCTTCTCTGTGTACGATGACTCATCATAAGGGAACAGTATATAGTATACAGTATAAAGTACCTTCTCGGTGTACGGTGGCTCCATCATAAGGGAACAGTCCTTCCTTGTGGAGCTGAAGCAGCCATCGTAGAGTAGACTTACACAGACCAACTATCTCCACTGCAGCTCCATCCCTGAGAGAGAGACACACTCTAGTACTACTACAATACTATACCACTGTAAATAAGTACATGTGTTATATTACCTGGGCGTGGCCGCATGTTAGTACTACTATAATACTGTCTATATATTTATAACATGTTATAAATCACCTGGGCGTGGCCGCATGTTAGTACTACTATAATACTGTCTATATATTTATAACATGTTATAAATCACCTGGGCGTGGCCGCATGTTAGTACTACTATAATACTGTCTATATATTTATAACATGTTATAAATCACCTGGGCGTGGCCGCATGTTAGTACTACTATAATACTGTCTATATATTTATAACATGTTATAAATCACCTGGGCGTGGCCGCATGTTAGTACTACTATAATACTGTCTATATATTTATAACATGTTATAAATCACCTGGGCGTGGCCGCATGTTAGTACTACTATAATACTGTCTATATATTTATAACATGTTATAAATCACCTGGGCGTGGCCGCATGTTAGTACTACTATAATACTGTCTATATATTTATAACATGTTATAAATCACCTGGGCGTGGCCGCATGTTAGTACTACTATAATACTGTCTATATATTTATAACATGTTATAAATCACCTGGGCGTGGCCGGCATCCCTTTGTTCCTAGCCCGCTCGCTCTCTCCCATCTTGTCCATCCAGGTACCACAGTTGAAGCGGTTTCCCCCGGTTACGAAACCCGTCTCCGGGTCCACCTTGACAACCACGTTGAACCCTGAGGTCACATGACAGTTATCAGCATGGCTAGCATTAGCATGGCTAGTATGCTAATGCTAGCCATGCTAATGCCATGATGTGGATCCAGCTAATGCTCCTCCAGTTAGATCCCTTCTACTTTTATAGTCAAATATCTCCCTGAGCATCACAGATTAAATCATACCTGACGACATCACAGATGACATCATAACTGACGACATCACAGATTAAATCATACTTGATGACATACATGATGACATCACAAATGACATAATTGAAGACATCACAGATTACTTCATACTTGATGACATCAAAGATTACATTATACCTGACGACATCAGAAATAAGGTCAGCAATAAGGAGAAGGAGGAGGAGCAGGAGTAGCAGGGAGAGGAGGAGAAGGAGGAGGAGCAGGAGCAGCAGGGAGAGGAGGAGAAGGATGAGGAGCAGGAGTAGCAGGGAGAGGAGGAGGGGAGGAGAAGGAGGAGGAGCAGGAGCAGCAGGGAGAGGAGGAGAAGGATGAGGAGCAGGAGTAGCAGGGAGAGGAGGAGGAGGAGGAGGAGAAGGAGCAGGAGTAGCAGGGAGAGGGGGAGGAGCAGGAGTAGCAGGGAGAGGAGGAGGAGGAGAAGGAGTAGCAGGGAGAGGAGGAGGAGGAGGAGCAGGAGTAGCAGGGAGAGGAGGAGAAGGAGTAGCAGGGAGAGGGGGAGGAGGAGAATGAGGAGGAGTACCTTCATCTCTCATGTGCTGGTCTATCTTGGGTCCAGCTCCTCTCTCTCTGTAGGAGATGCCCTGCAGGTGGCGCTGGAGAGCTTCCTGGATGACATCATGCAGAGGCTGCTCCTATAGAAGAAACACACATGTATAATACACACACACACACACACACATAACACACAGTGTGTGTGAGTACGTACCACCTCTCCAGGGGGGCGGGGCTCACAGTCGTCGGTGGGGAACATGCGCGTGACGGGGCAGCGTAGGATGTCCTGCCCCTGGGGCACCTGGGTAACGTAGTCCTAGAGGAGGAGAGGTGTCTTAAAATGAACAAACCAGGGTTCTGTTCCACCATCACAGGCTCCAGAGCATGAGGAGGTGGGAGGAGGAGGAGAGATGGAGCATGAGGAGGTGGGAGGAGGAGGAGAGATGGAGCATGAGGAGGTGGGAGGAGGAGGAGAGAACAGAGGGGGGGAAGGAGGTGAAAGGAGGAGTACCTGGACACACTGCAGCCACCACCACACGGCGTCCCTGCAGTTGTAGCGTGCTGCGCGGCCCTCCCCCAGCAGGTTGGGGATCAGGCCGTGGCGGAGCGTCCCCGCGAACGCCACGATCACGTTGCTACGGAGACGGGAGAAGGCGAGATGAGAGGAGGATGGAGACACGCACGCACGCACACACACACACACACACACACACACACACACACACACACACACACACACACACACACACACACACACACACACACACACACACACACACACACACACACACACACACACACACACACACACACACACAGTACCGGGCCTCCAGGTGGCGTCCAGTCAGCAGCATCAGGCCGCGCAGGGCGATGAAGGTGTCCCGCCCCCAGCAGCGAAAGATACCAGAGGAGAAGTGAGGAAGACCTGGAGGAAGAGCAGCTGTCAGCTTCCTGGCAACTCCTCTAGCACCTCCTCCTGTTCCCTAGCCCCTCCTCCTGTCTCCTAGCACATCCTCCTGTCCTCTAGCACCTCCTCCTGTTCCCTAGCCCCTCCTCCTGTCTCCTAGCACCTCCTCCTGTCCCTAGCACCTCCTCCTGTCCCCTAGCACCTCCTCCTGTCCCTAGCACCTCCTCCTGTCCCCTAGCACCTCCTCCTGTCCCTAGCACCTCCTCCTGTCCCCTAGCACCTCCTCCTGTCCCCTAGCACCTCCTCCTGTCCCTAGCACCTCCTCCTTTCCCCTAGCACCTCCTCCTGTCCCTAGCACCTCCTCCTGTCCCCTAGCCTCCTGTCCCTAGCACCTCCTCCTGTCCCCTAGCACCTCCTCCTGTCCCCTAGCACCTCCTCCTGTCCCTAGCACCTCCTCCTTTCCCCTAGCACCTCCTCCTGTCCCTAGCACCTCCTCCTGTCCCCTAGCACGTCCTCCTGTCCCTAGCACCTCCTCCTGTCCCCTAGCACCTCCTCCTGTCTCCTAGCACCTCCTCCTGTCCCCTAGCACCTCCTCCTGTCTGGTAGTCCTTCCATGTTAGGTCTGCTCCTTTCATTTCAAAACCGGCTGAGGAGCAGCCTCTGGTCCCTGGAGGTGGACTCAGACTGGGTTTACTGGTTACTGGTTACTCTGTGTCTCTCTTACTTGTTCTCAACCCTCCAAAGTGATAGGACGTTGAAAGGCTACCTGCAGCCAATGAGACGCAGCATTGTTCCTTCTGGCCCGTGACTGGGCTGAGGCGGTAGGGGACGTCCTCCAGGGACGAGGACAGCGGAGGGAGGGCCGGAAAACGCCCCACGCCGCACATCTGGACCGAGCCCAGCGCTAGCAGTCGCACCAAGCTGGAGCCCTCCTGGATGAAGCTAGACAAACACACCGTAGCGTTAGCATCAGGCTAGCTGGAGCCCTCCTGGATGAAGCTAGACAAACACACCGTAGCGTTAGCATCAGGCTAGCTGGAGCCCTCCTGGATGAAGCTAGACAAACACACCGTAGCGTTAGCATCAGGCTAGCTGGAGCCCTCCTGGATGAAGCTAGACAAACACACCGTAGCGTTAGCATCAGGCTAGCTGGAGCCCTCCTGGATGAAGCTAGACAAACACACCGTAGCGTTAGCATCAGGCTAGCTGGAGCCCTCCTGGATGAAGCTAGACAAACACACCGTAGCGTCTCTTCTGGCCTTTTCTGCTCTCTCTCTTTACAATGCTCACATCTGACCTACAGCAGCTTAGCGTGCGTGCGTGCGTGCGTGCGTGTGTGTGTGCGTGCGCGTGCGTGCGTGCGTGCGTGCGTGTACCTGGACATCAGCCTGTAGGTGGTGTCCAGGGCGGTGGTGTATGTCCCCACCAAGATGGCGTCGAAGTAGCAGGGGATGAGGTAGCGAGGGACCAGCTTCAGGTAGTCAAACATAGAGGCTAGCCACTGGCCCACCTACACACACACACACAGTATACACACACACACACACACACACACACACACACACACACACACACACACACACACACACACACACACACACACACACACACACACACACACACACACACACACACACACACACACACACACACACACACACACAGGAGCAGGAGAAAAGCATTATTGCCGTTGATAATTGCATTTCAGACTATAGAGGAGGAGGAGGAGGAGGAGGGTGTGACTGAGGAGGAGGAGGAGGAGGAGGGTGTGACCTGGGCTAGCGGTCCATCGCGGTCCACCAGGCGGTTGGAGACGTAGTCCAGCAGCCAGTCTCCCTGACGGAGGTTCCCACACACAGGGTGGCCCAGGTCGTTGTTGGGTCGGATCTCAGCCAGCACCGATATGAGCCCTGAACAGAACCAGCACCCATATCACATACCAGCACCCATACCATATACCAGCACCCATACCACATACCAGCACCCATATCACATACCAGCACCCATATCATTGGCCGCCAAAAGCAGACAGAGCATGTTAATGATGCATTTGACTCCTAGCTCTCTATGGGTGACACCACCAGGTCTCTGATCCAGTGTGGATGTAGCCTACACCACCAGGTCTCTGATCCAGTGTGGATGTAGCCTACACCACCAGGTCTCTGATCCAGTGTGGATGTAGCCTAGGTGGTGTAGGCTACACCACCAGGTCTCTGATCCAGTGTGGATGTAGCCTAGGTGGTGTAGGCTACATCCACACTGGACACACTGCAGCACCACCTCCTGAGGTTGTCTCCACAACCTTCTCTGGTGCACGTGTCAGCGCCTGTCCAGGTAGAAAGCATCTCTCTGTGGTCAGCAGGGCTGAGTGTGGGTGGGAGGCGGTCACCGTGGCGACCAGGTACCTTGCAGGCCGGCATAGCGGAGTTTCTCCCAGCCCGGGACGCCGTAGCTTCCTCCGCCATCCTCCTCTTCCTCAGCATCACAGCGGAACAGCAGGATGTTGAGGTCAGACAGAGTCAGCTGGGACATCAGCCTACACACACACACACACACACACACACACACACACACACACACACGCGCGCACACACACGCACGCGCGCACACAAACACGCACGCACGCGCACACACACACACACACACACACACGGAGATAGACACACACACACACACACACACACACACACACACACACACACACACACACACACACACACACACACACACACACACACACACACACACACACACACACACACACACACACACACACAGAATATATCTGTAAGTGCATCTGTGTGTGCGTGCGTGCGTGCGTGTGCGTGTGTGTGCGCGTACTGTGCTAGCGGGGTCTTCAGGGCTGGGGGGGTGTGTGTGTCCGGGACGCTGCCCTTTCGGTACTTGGGGCTGAACTGGGTGAGGTAGAAGCGGAGGACTCCCACCACCTGCTGGGCCTGAGGGTCCAGACTCACCCTGAGGGGGAGCAGACCTGTTGTTAGGGAGCTCTGAACATAGACCCTAACATCTAACCCTGCATTATGCTACTGAGACAAGAAGTACCTGATCTCACAGAGTGTGTGAGTGAGTGAGTGTGAGAGTGAGTGAGTGAGTGAGTGAGTGTGTGTGAGAGTGAGAGAGTGTGAGAGAGTGTGAGAGTGTGTGAGAGAGTGTGAGAGAGTGTGAGTGAGTGAGTGAGTGAGTGAGTGAGTGTGTGTGAGTGTGAGTGAGAGAGTGTGAGTGAGTGAGTGAGTGAGAGTGTGAGTGAGTGTGAGTGAGAGAGTGAGTGTGTGAGTGAGTGAGAGAGTGAGTGAGTGTGAGAGTGAGTGAGTGTGAGAGAGTGTGAGAGTGTGTGAGAGAGTGTGAGAGAGTGTGAGTGAGTGAGTGAGTGAGTGAGTGAGTGTGTGTGAGTGTGAGTGAGAGAGTGTGAGTGAGTGAGTGAGTGAGAGTGTGAGTGAGTGTGAGTGAGTGAGTGAGTGAGTGAGTGAGTGTACCTGAAGGCGATGGCGCTACCAGGGGTCAGCTTCTGGAAGGTGATCTCCTGGATGAACTCTGACCTCCCCTTAGAGGTCACGACCCCCGGCTTCACGAGAGAACTGTCCGCTAACTACGCACACACACAGCATTAGCATGTGACCTGCTCGTGTCCAATGAACAACGCGTCCAGTACGTACCGCCATGTGCTCCTTGATCTCCACCGTGTACTCTGGCATGCCGTTGATGATGTCATCGTCTCTCTTATAACTCCCAGCATGCCTTTCAACCATCCTCGCCTCAAACACCACCTCTTCAATCTTCCCTGAGAGAGAGAGAGAGAGAGAGAGAGAGAGAGAGAGACAGAGACAGAGACAGAGACAGAGAGAGAGAGAGAGAGAGAGAGAGAGAGAGAGAGAGAGAGAGAGAGAGAGAGAGAGAGAGAGAGAATCAGACAGACAGGAAAAGAGACGGACAGGAAGGCAGACAGACGGGCAGACAGACAGACAGACAGACCTGGTATGAACATGGGGGGGGTGGTGGCGGGGTACTGGTGGGTCTTGACGTCCCAGAATGCCGTTCTGCTGACGGTCACCACGGATTGGTGGGTGCTAGGACAGTGTCGGGTCACCGCCACTGTGTCCGCATCCACCTGGTCCACGTACACCTGGAGGACAGGAAGTGATGTCACATATACACCTGGACCAGCTCACACACAGGAAGTGATGTCACAGCAACAGCGAGTCACTTTCCTACCTCCTACTTGTTTTCACCATACTTATCTACCTTTATTCTACCATATTTTACACACCACAAGTATTTATTAACTAACTTAAATAACAAGTAGATATTACTTTGGCTGGCCGAGACCGAAGAAGTCCTTTGAAGACCTTTCGGTCCCCTCCCCTGCCTGTATGAAGCCCCTCCCCTGCCTGTATGAAGCCCCTCCCCTACCTGTTTAAAGCTCCTCCCCTACCTGTATGAAGCCCCTCCCCTACCTGTTTAAAGCTCCTCCCCTACCTGTATAAAGCGCCTCCCCTACCCGTACGAAGCTCCTCCCTCACCCGTACGAAGCTCCTCCCTAACCTGTATAAAGCTCCTCCCTCACCTGTATGAAGCTCCTCCCTCACCTGTATGAACCCCTGGGCAGCCAGCTCCTGGTGCAAGAGGTTGATTGCTCTCTTCCCTGCGGTGATGCCGGTCTGGGCGCAGGTCTCCCCCACAGAGCCAGGGGTCGCTGCGGTCTGCCAGCTGGGATACACACGCTCCTCCTTCACCACGGAGATCTGGACCAATCACAACACAACACTGTACAAGCGGCTCGAGGACGTGTGTGTGTGTGTGTGTGTGTGTGTGTGTGTGTGTGTGTGTGTGTGTGTGTGTGTGTGTGTGTGTGTGTGTGTGTGTGTGTGTGTGTGTGTGTGTGTGTGTGTGTGTGTGTGTGTGTGTGTGTGTGTGTACCTGGTGGGGTACCAGCTCATCGTATCCTCTGGTGGAGCCGGTAGCGCAACACGCCATCGACACAACTGCCGCGCTTGGCAGGGCATCCAGCACCGACCGCAGCTACAAAACAACATTAGCACATTAGCATTAGCTGATACACAACACTTGCTCATTAGCATCAGCTAAAACACAACACTAGCACGTTAGCATCAGCTAAAACAAAACACTAACTCATTAGCATCAGCTACAACACAACACTAACTCATTAGCATAAGCTACAACACAACACTAACTCATTAGCATCAGCTACAAAAAAACACTAGCTCATTAGCATCAGCTACAACACAACACTAACTCATTAGCATAAGCTACAACACAACACTAACTCATTAGCATCAGCTACAACACAACACTAGCTCATTAGCATCAGCTACAACACAACACTAACTCATTAGCATCAGCTACAACACAACACTAACTCATTAGCATCAGCTACAACACAACACTAACTCATTAGCATCAGCTACAACACAACACTAACTCATTAGCATCAGCTACAACACAACACTAGCTCATTAGCATCAGCTACAACACAACACTAGCTCATTAGCATCAGCTACAACACAACACTAACTCATTAGCATCAGCTACAACACAACACTAACTCATTAGCATCAGCTACAACCCAACACTAAGTCATTAGCATCAGCTACAACACAACACTAACTCATTAGCATCATCTACAACACAACACTAACTCATTAGCATCAGCTACAACACAACACTAACTCATTAGCATAAGCTACAACACAACACTAGCTCATTAGCATCAGCTACAACACAACACTAACTCATTAGCATCAGCTACAACACCAACACTAACTCATTAGCATCAGCTACAACACAACACTAACTCATTAGCATCAGCTACAACACAACACTACCTCATTAGCATCAGCTACAACACAACACTAACTCATTAGCATCAGCTACAACACAACACTAGCTCATTAGCATCAGCTACAACACAACACTAGCTCATTAGCATCAGCTACAACACAACACTAACATTAGCATCAGCTACAACACAACACTAACTCATTAGCATCAGCTACAACGCAACACTAGCTCATTAGCATCAGCTACAACACAACACTAACTCATTAGCATCAGCTACAACACAACACTAACTCATTAGCATCAGCTACAACACAACACTAGCTCATTAGCATCAGCTACAACACAACACTAACTCATTAGCATCAGCTACAACACAACACTAACTCATTAGCATCAGCTACAACACAACACTAGCATGTCAGCTACAACACACGTGAGTACATTAGCATCAGCTCCTACACAGATGTTACCTTACCTGGGCAGGTACAATGGATGTAGCAGCTGTGCGTACCGACCTGTATGGGACACTCGTTGTCGTGGGTGATGTCCAGGAACATGGCGTGGGCGATGGAGGGGACCAGGGGCCGGAGGCTGGGCTGGACAAAGGCTCCGACCGGCTGACCCCCGTAGCGGTAAACCAAGCGGCCCTCTTCATGGCTGTCCGCTGCCGACATGGCCTCTGGTCGATGGAGTACAACAGTCTTCACCTTGTGATCGCTCGCTCGTGGTCGTTAGGCACACACTACTAGTACATATTATCATTGGATTCATTAGTACTTGTCCTGGACTACATACATACATACATATACACACACATGTATATGCAAAAATATAATATAAACACACGTCCTGTCTAAAGCCGTTTGTCCGCTCTGGGCTCCTGTAGGAACATGGCGGTGCAACATGGCGGCCCCCGTGGAAGAGGACCCGCTCCCCATGGAGATATAAAGGGATCATTCTAAAGTAACTAAAACACAACAAGTATTTTCCCCATGGGATTATACTTATTAAAACGTACTTATGAATATTATTATATTATAATATTACAGTACCTCGCATTAAAGCTACAGTACCTCGTATTAAAGCTACAGTACCTCGTGTTAAAGACGTGATGCCTAGTTAAAGCTACAGTACCTCGTATTAAAGCTACAGTACCTCGTATTAAAGACGTGATGCCTAGTTAAAGCTACAGTACCTCGCATTAAAGCTACAGTACCTCGTATTAAAGACGTGATGCCTAGTTAAAGCTACAGTACCTCGTATTAAAGACGTGATGCCTAGTTAAAGCTACAGTACCTCGTGTTAAAGACGTGATGCCTAGTTAAAGCTACAGTACCTCGTATTAAAGACGTGATGCCTAGTTAAAGCTACAGTACCTCGTATTAAAGACGTGATGCCTAGTTAAAGCTACAGTACCTCGTGTTAAAGACGTGATGCCTAGTTAAAGCTACAGTACCTCGTGTTAAAGACGTGATGCCTAGTTAAAGCTACAGTACCTCGTGTTAAAGCTACAGTACCTCGTATTAAAGCTACAGTACCTCGTATTAAAGACGTGATGCCTAGTTAAAGCTACAGTACCTCGTATTAAAGCTACAGTACCTCGTATTAAAGACGTGATGCCTAGCTTGGTGACGAAGACATTGTCGAGTTCCTCGCTGCCCGTGAAGAGCTCCGCCACCACGTAAAGGTTAGGACACACCCTCCGAGCCACAGCCAGCATAAACTGACCAACCACAGCACAGCCAAATAGCGGAGAGGGTGGGGCAGCAAAGCCAAAAGAGGGGAGAGAGGGAGAGAGAGCGAGAGAGATAGAGAGAGAGAGAGAATTAGTACGCGCATGCCAACGTGCACACCAGCAACACGTGCACCAGCACCACGTGCACCAGCACCACGTGCACCAGCGTACCGCGCACGAGGCTGCTGATCCCGAGGCGGTTCACGAAGACGTTGTCAACCTGTTCACTGCCGGTGAACAACTCAGCAATCACATACAGGTCTGGTCTGACCGCTCTGGCAGCGGACAGCATGGTCTGGACGGACACACACACACACACACACACACACACACGATGAGGTCATCGTGTGGTGAGGTCATCGTGTGATGAGGTCATCGTGTGGTGAAGTCATCGTGTGATGAGGTCATCGTGTGATGTGTGATGAGGTCATAGTGTGATGTGTGATGAGGTCATAGTGTGATGTGTGATGAGGTCATAGTGTGATGTGTGATGAGGTCATTGTGCAGCTAGAGCTAGGAGAGCAGGGCGTTGCCGTGGTAACGGGAGCGGTACCTCGGCCACGTGCAGGGGCGTGGAGTGGCAGTTGTCCAGGCGGACTCCGTGGAAGTGCTGGGCGGTGATCTCCGTGTACTTCTGCATGTGGGCCCACAGGTAGGGGCAGTCCTGGGGCCCGGCCCCGTAGCGCAGCTTCACGCTGTCGCCCCAGCACACCAGCTCCCTGCGCAGGTACACCTGGGAGCCTGCTCACACACACACATCAGCATGAAGGAGCTGGGCCTGTCGGACCTAGGTGAGGCAGCCATGTCGGACCTAGGTGAGGCGGCCATGTTGGATCTAGGTGAGGCGGCCATGTTGGATCTAGATGTGGTGGCCATGTTGGATCTAGGTGAGGTGGCCATGTTGGATCTAGGTGAGGCGGCCATGTTGGATCTAGGTGAGGCGGCCATGTTGGATCTAGATGTGGTGGCCATGTTGGATCTAGGTGAGGTGGCCATGTTGGATCTAGGTGAGGTGGCCATATTGGATCTAGGTGAGGCGGCCATGTTGGATCTAGGTGTGGTGGCCATGTTGGATCTAGGTGAGGCAGCCATGTTGGATCTAGGGTTGTAGGCCATGTTGGATATAGGTGAGGCGGCCATGTTGGATCTAGGTGTGGTGGCCATGTTGGACCTAGGTGTGGTGGCCATGTTGGACCTACTGACCTGGTTCAGCGAAGTTCCGCAGGGGGTCGTCCCCCATCACCCAGCCGTTGTGAGCCAGGAAGTGACACGCCTTGGTGGGCTCATCCAGCAGCTGCAGTTCCTGTTCCAGGGTCATGACCTCCTCATGGGAGAAGGTGAAGTACCTACACACACACACACACACACACACACACACACACACACACACACACACACACACACACACACACACACACACACACACACACACACACACACACACACACACACACACACACACACACACACACACACAATTAGTGTTCTACTCTTATTTTCTTGACTCCTCCATGGTCTCACCTGGTCTAGTCTCACCTGGTCTAGCCTCACCTGGTCTAGCCTTACCTGGTCTAGCCTTACCTGGTCTAGTCTTACCTAATTTTACCTGGTCTAGTCTCACCTAGTCTCACATGGTCTAGCCTCACCTGGTAGTCTAACCTAGTCTCACCTGGTCTAGTCTCACCTGGTAGTCTCACCTGGTCTACCCTCACCTGGTAGTCTCACCTGGTCTAGTCTCACCTGGTAGTCTCACCTAGTCTAGTCTCACCTGGTCTACCCTCACCTGGTCTAGTCAATCATGGTCTAGTCTCGCCGGATTTCTTACCTGGTAACCAATGGGTTCTTCTTGTTCACAGGTCCCAGTTTAGGTCCATGGTCGGCCAGCCGTTCATAAACTACAGTTCCCACAATGCAGTTGGCTGCCTGAGAGGCATAGGAAAAGAGAAGAGAATATTATCTTCAAAAGAAAGTTTGTGGAGTTCTGTGACTAAAACATTTAAAAACAATATTTGTTCCAAAACATTCAAACATGTATTTTAACAAGCCATTAGTATATATTTTAACAAGCCATTAGTTTATATTTTAACAAGCCATTAGTATATATTTTAACAAGCCATTAGTATATATTTTAACAAGCCATTAGTTTATATTATATATATTATATATATATATATATATATATATAGTATATATTTGAAGTATTAGCAGTTAGTATCTTAACCTGTTCCTGGTGCTGGTGAACTATGTGGTACTGCTGTCCGTTCAGCTCGTTCAGCCGCTGTTTCAGCGAATCACAGCACTCCAGGATGTGATGAGGGGCGGGGCTAGAGACATTAGAGCCACCAAATCACAGATAACATCAGCTGACACCTCGGAATCTTTCATGTTTGTGCTCAAGTGTTAACGTTAATGTGTTCAATAAAGTTTTTCTTGTGTCTGACCTCTGAGGAACAAATGTCTCCAAGGCCGAATCCATATCAATAGTGTTGCCATAACGACGGTAACTAGGGTCTTGGATCATCCTCAGCCCTTTCCCTCCACGCTTATTATGGTCTGGCTTGGTGTCTGAACATCAGAAGGAAAAAGAAAAATCACACAAACTCACACACACAAATACACATCGGTTGGAAGGTCAATGATTTCTGAGCAAAACATTCTTAGGTGGATCACACAAGATCCCAAGATCCAAACTAAGGTTCTAGTGGGATTAGAACACATTAGAACTGTTCTAGTGGGATTAGAACACATAAGAACTGTTCTAGTGGGATTAGAACAGATTAGAACGGTTCTAGTGGGATTAGAACACATAAGAACTGTTCTAGTGGGATTAGAACAGATTAGAACGGTTCTCACTGTTCTCCAGCAGTGTTCTGAAGCGTTCCACCGTGTTCTCTACGTTGACCTGGAAGAACTCCCACAGTCTGACCCGAGGAAACACTTCCTGCCAGAGGATGCTACGCAGGGCCTACACACACACACACATTACAAGCACACACACATTCATTACAAACACACACAAACAGGAATATATACATTACAAACATACACACACACACATTCATTACAAACACACACACAAACAGTAATATATACATTAAAAACATACACACAACACACACACACATTCATTACAAACACAAACACACACACACACACACACAAACAGGAATATATACATTACAAACATACACACAACACACACATACTTTATCTTGAGCACATGCATGTCACATGTCAACATGATGTCATCTTTAGTTAAGGAAGTCTAGGTGAACTAATAACAGTGATTAACAGCCAATCAGTAGCTGGCTAGCTAGGAGGCGTCAGCGGCGAACTGACGTTGAGGTGTGCCTCGCTGCTGATGTCGGCAGGAAGTCCTTTAGCAACGTAGCTCCCGCTAGCCATGCTAACGCTGAGGTGGCTGAGTGCGCGGTCCAGAACCCAGGCTGGCCGCAGGTGGGGAGAGTTCACCAGGTTGTAGCCGCACTCTGGGTGCTCCGCTAGCCACGAGCTGTTAGCCGCTACACAGATCACACATTAGCTCATAAAACACTTTGTGTAACACTGTATGTTAATGGAACACTGTGTGTAACACTGTGTGTTAATGTAACACTGTGTGTAACACTGTGTGTTAATGTAACACTGTGTGTAACACTGTGTGTTAATGTAACACTGTGTGTAACACTGTGTGTTAATGTAACACTGTGTGTAACACTGTTTTAATGTAACACTGTGTGTTTTAATGTAACATTGTGTTTTAATGCAACACTGTGTGTTTTAATAAAATATTGTGTGTTTTAATGTAACATTGTGTTTTTACATAACATAGTGTGTTTCAATATAATAATATTATGTGTTCTTCAATGTCTATAACTGATTGCATTTATAAAGTGTTTTTCTAGGTACCCAAGGCGCTTTACATAGTGAGTGAGTGTGTGTGGGGGGGTTCACCTCATCCACAACCAGTGCAAGGTCAACTCTTTACACTTTCTAAAAAGATGAGTATGCCCATATTGATGGGGGGTGTGAGGTTCACCTCAGGGGGCCAGGAATAAAGTCAAGTAACCTTTGACCTTCAGTGTGCTCATAACCTCTATATCAAGTTCCTCTCTGACCTTTACCGGGGTAACCGGGGATAATCCCCAGGGGGGAGGGGGTGTAGCTGTACTAGATTCATTTGGTGTTTGGTTGTTTCAACAATTGCAATATTTAATATATATATAAAATACTTAAATATGATATATAGATGTGATCTATAGATGTAATATATGTGATATAGCTGTGATATAGCTGTGGTATATATGTGATATAGCTGTGGTATATATGTGATATAGCTGTTGTATAGATGTGATATAAATGTGATATAGCTGTGGTATATATGTGATATAGCTGTGGTATATATGTGATATAGCTGTGATATATATGTGATATAGCTGTGGTATATATGTGATATAGCTGTGGTATATATGTGATATAGCTGTGATATAGAAGTGATATAGCTGTGGTATTTACCAGTGTGGTTATACACCACGTCGGTGATTGACAGCATGTTCCATTCTCTCTTCATCTTCTCCACCAATGAACCCACATCTGCCCAGCCGTAGCTCCGCCCCTCAGGGCTGAACTCTGGGTTAAAGGTCAGCTGATCGGCCAATGAGTAGCAGGACCTAGACTCACCCAGGGTCTGCAGGGGGGTGAAGTGGAGCATGTTGTACCCTGAGAGAGAGAGAGAGAGAGAGAGAGAGAGAGAGAGAGAGAGAGAGAGAGAGAGAGAGAGAGAGAGAGAGAGAGAGAAGAGAGAGAGAGAGAGAGAGAGAGAGAGAGAGAGAGAGAGAGAGAGAGAGAGAGAGAGAGAGAGAGAGAGAGAGAGAGAGAGAGAGAATGGTAAGCAATTTGTTTAGAAGCATTTTATGTAATATTTGTTGTAATTCTCTCTACATCCTGACAGCAATCAATAGATCAAAGGCTCTGTCAAAGGACTTAAAGCATCGGGTATCTGAGGCTGTCACAGGCCCGTCGCTTCACACAGCTCGGAATAAATGAGTCGATCTGGAGGGAGGCCTGAAGGAAGGGGTGGATTCTTTCGGTTTGATACTTTTCAAAGCTAGCGTACCCTGGCTGGCTTCTTCAAAGTTGCCTCCCCAGCTTTAACAAACTACATGTGATAGGTGTGTTATAGCTGGCTGCTACCTAGCAGGCTGCTACCTAGCTGGCTGCTACCTAGCTGGCTGCTACCTAGCTGGCTGCTACCTAGCTGACTGGTTGCCACCAAGCTAGCTGTTAGGTTAAGCTGCTACCTACCTAGCTGCTAGTTGTTAGCTATATAGCCGCTACCTGACTAGCTGTTACACTAAGCTGCTACCTAGATAGCTGCTAATTGCTACCTAGCTAGCTCCTACCTCCCTAGCTGTTAAACTAAGCTGCTACTTACCTTTCTGCTACCTAGCTAGATGCTAGCTAGATACTAGGCTAAACTGCTAGCTAGCTACTATCCCAAGGTGTCCTACCAGTCTCCTTGGCGACCTGCAGCCTCTGGGGCCAGTGGTCCAGGGTCCCCAGACATTTGGCCAGGTAGGTCTGGATGGTGATGCAGTCCAGGGGCAGCACCTGGTCCTCTGGTCCCACGCGCAGCACCGGGTCGACCACCATGTACCCCCCACCACACCGACTCCCGTCCCTGGAAAACAACCAGGATATTAAATAGAGGAACAGGCTAGTCTAGTGGTCAGGGTGTTTGACTCCCAGCCTAAAGGTACTGGGTTCAATTCCCAATGTCCCCAGTCTACCTGTAGGCCTCCTAGAGCAAGATGCCCCCTGAGTAAGGTAAGGGTGGTGGTACCACTGCCTCTACAGTAAGGGTGGTGGTACCACTGCCTCTACAGTAAGGGTGGTGGTACCACTGCCTCTACAGTAAGGGTGGTGGTACCACTGCCTCTACAGTAAGGGTGGTGGTACCACTGCCTCTACAGTAAGGGTGGTGGTACCACTGCCTCTACAGTAAGGGTGGTGGTACCACTGCCTCTACAGTAAGGGTGTGTGGTGGTCATGGCGACGGCAGCATCCTGGTACCCGAGGCTATAGTGGAAGTGGAAGGACCCGGCCAGCTGCAGGTCCAGAGAGCAGAATTTGTCCGAGTCGTCCTCCCGCCCCGTGGGGTTGGCCCAGGTCAGGACGCGGAAGGAGCTACGCTCGAAGCCGGCCCCCGGAGCCGGGTAGTTGGTGTGGAGGCTGACGGTGCGGCCCTGGAGACTGGGGCCCAGACGGAACTGCAGCTCAAAGCCTGAGGGCCATCCCATAATAACACAATACAGTTACTCTAATCCTACACATTAGTACACAATACAGTTACTCTAATCCTACACATTAGTACACAATACTTACTACAATACTATACATGTACACACCTTATAGTTACTACAATACTATACATGTACACACCTTATAGTTACTACAATACTACACATGTACACACCTTATAGTTACTACAATACTACACATGTACACACCTTATAGTTACTACAATACTACACATGTACACACCTTATAGTTACTACAATACTACACATGTACACACCTTATAGTTACTACAATACTATACATGTACACACCTTATAGTTACTACAATACTATACATGTACACACCTTATAGTTACTACAATACTACACATGTACACACCTTATAGTTACTACAATACTACACATGTACACACCTTATAGTTACTACAATACTACACATGTACACACCTTATAGTTACTACAATACTACACATGTACACACCTTATAGTTACTACAATACTACACATGTACACACCTTATAGTTACTACAATACTACACATGTACACACCTTATAGTTACTACAATACTACACATGTACACACCTTATAGTTACTACAATACTACACATGTACACACCTTATAGTTACTACAATACTATACATGTACACACCTTATAGTTACTACAATACTACACATGTACACACCTTATAGACACTACAATACTACACATGTACACACCTTATAGTTACTACAATACTATACATGTACACACCTTATAGTTACTACAATACTACACATGTACACACCTTATAGACACTACAATACTACACATGTACACACCTTATAGTTACTACAATACTACACATGTACACATCTTATAGTTACTACAATACTACACATGTACACACCTTATAGTTACTACAATACTACACATGTACACACCTTATAGTTACTACAATACTACACATGTACACACCTTATAGTTACTACAATACTACACATGTACACACCTTATAGTTACTACAATACTACACATGTACACACCTTATAGTTACTACAATACTACACATGTACACACCTTATAGTTACTACAATACTACACATGTACACACCTTATAGTTACTACAATACTACACACGTACACACCTTATAGTTACTACAATACTACACATGTACACACCTTATAGTTACTACAATACTACACATGTACACACCTTATAGTTACTACAATACTACACATGTACACACCTTATAGTTACTACAATACTACACACGTACACACCTTATAGTTACTACAATACTACACATGTACACACCTTATAGTTACTACAATACTACACATGTACACACCTTATAGTTACTACAATACTACACATGTACACACCTTATAGTTACTACAATACTACACATGTACACACCTTATAGTTACTACAATACTACACATGTACACACCTTATAGACACTACAAAACTACACATGTACACACCTTATAGTTACTACAATACTACACATGTACACACCTTATAGTTACTACAATACTACACATGTACACACCTTATAGACACTACAAAACTACACATGTACACACCTTATAGTTACTACAATACTACACATGTACACACCTTATAGTTACTACAATACTACATATGTACACACCTTATAGTTACTACAATACTACACATGTACACACCTTATAGACACTACAAAACTACACATGTACACACCTTTTACTATAAAGATACACATGAACACTGAAGCCATCAGCCACAGAGTCTAAATGCATGTCCACTCTAAATGTTATTCTCAGGAGTGATACAGGGTGATTCCTAGCTTGCTCCAGTCTAAACAGAGACCTCTTATAGTTATTATTAGAAGTGCTACCAGGAGAGATACTAGGAGTGGTGTGAGGAGTGATACCAGGAGTGATACAGGGTGATTCCTAGCTTGCTCCAGTCTAAACAGAGACCTCTTATAGTTATTATTAGAAGTGCTACCAGGAGAGATACTAGGAGTGGTGTGAGGAGTGATACCAGGAGTGATACAGGGTGATTCCTACCTTGCTCCAGTCTGAACAGTGTCCTCTTATAGTTATTATTAGAAACGATACCAGGATTGATACAGTGGTAGAAGAAGTGATTCAGTGGTATGAGGAGTGATAGCAGGAGTGATACAGTGGTATGAGGAGTGACAGCAGGAGTGATACAGTGGTATGAGGAGTGACAGCAGGAGTGATACAGTGGTATGAGGAGTGACAGCAGGAGTGATACAGTGGTATGAGGAGTGACAGCAGGAGTGATACAGGGTGTTTCCTACCTTGCTCCAGTCTGAACAGTGTCCTCTTAAAGTTATTATTAGAAACGATACCAGGATTGATACAGTGGTATGAGGAGTGATACAGTGGTATGAGGAGTGGTAGGAGGAGTGATACAGTGGTATGAGGAGTGACAGCAGGAGTGATACAGGGTGATTCCTACCTTGCTCCAGTCTAAACAGTGTCCTCTCCAGGTTCTCCTGGTTGTTGAGCTGGAGGACTCGGATCTGCTTCAGGTGCTGGGGCAACATCTTCTGACGTCTCCTAGACACTCTGTCTCACTCTGTAACTCTGTAAGAAAAGAACACTTTTACACTCAAGCTGGAACCAACCAGTCCGACACTTCTCATGTGTGGAAAAGCTAGCTCCCTAACTTCCTGGCCCCTTGCAGAATCCTCCTCTTCTAGAAAACTCTGAGGACATCTCATGGACCCACTGTGGTTCTTAGTTCTCATGTTTGGAACCTTCTGGGCTTCCTAGAGCTTCTCTTCCAGCACATGGTCTGAGGGAGTGTTATAGTTTCATTAGCTTAATTCAGTTAATTAATTAGTCTAATGTTTTAGTAGCTTCTCCAAGTTTGATTGGATTCGTTATTGTCAGCCTCACTTGAAATTCGCTGGGGATAAATGCATCTGCTAAATGACTAAATGCAAATACGAGAATATACAGTAAGTTATATAAAAGTTATTTCAGGGTCACATGGTTGGAATGAGCAGAGGGAGTCAGAGTGTGTCCTAGTTTACTAGTGTATGTCCTAATTTACTTTAGCAAACAGAAAGATAAAGTTCACAGTTCACCAGAGTTCTGAGGTCGTGACCTTTGCTCTTTGAGTCGTGTAAACACACCTCACTTCCTCTGGAAGCAGGAAGTACTAAACTACACAACCCCTTCTAAAAAAACAACAACAATTAAATACACAATTCCTTCTAAAACCCCCACAAATTATAAATGAACTACACAATGGTTATAAAGAAAACACAAAAAGCTTTCTTAAACAAACTTTGAATTACACAAAACCTTGTGAAACACAAAAGGTTTTCTAAAACAAACCTTGAATTACACAAAACCTTGTGAAACACAAAAGGTTTTCTAAAACAAACAATGAATTGCACAAGGCTTCTCAAAGTGTAAAACAGAAGTTGTGTTTCTGTTGAAAGTAAGGCAGCTGCTTGTGTAACTGAAGTCCCACAGCTAGTATCATTATACTACTGACTAGTTCTTATGAGCTTGTACAGTATCACATATTATAATACAGTACAGATTCACTACATATTGGTACGATTGTTGCAAGATTTATAATGCAATATGACTTTATAAAACTAGGATAAACCATATCAAATGCGATACGTCGTTATGCAGATTGTTCGACATCATAGTAAAATGTTGCAATATTATAATTCATGATAATCGGAGAACCAGGATTCACCGCTGCACCAGGGGCTCACTAGCGGGACTAGAGGCCTTGTCGTCCGGTCCAAGAGGTTCAGCTCAACAGGGAGGAACCAGAGACCAGAACCAGAGACCAGAAGCTGCAGCCCTGGTCCCGGGGCAGTAAGCCGTGGTGATGATAACAAGGTCACAGCCTTAATGTCACCTCAGCTATTTATAACTAACAAACTACTTCTACTAGTTTAAAACCCACACGCACACGCACACACGCTACAGCCTGCATGGTGCACATGCACGGACCTCTCGAATAACAGGCCCGATGTCTCTTACATATCTCTTCGATATTTCCAATATCTCCCATATCACGTCTGCTACATGAACAGAACATGACAAGAAGCCAAATGTCAGACGCGCGGTGCCGACCTACCGCTCAGCAGCCTACTTGTTCAGAAGTCCTGACGGTGTCGACGTACGGCCCGTCGCAATCCAACCTCCCACTACTGAGCCTCTGTTCTGATGTTCTGATGATCTGATGATATTATTCACCTGTTAGGGTCTCCAGTCAGCTGGACGTCTCGACACCGCTTTCCGTTTCCTCGCTGGTCGGAGGAGAGCAGAGGGGAGGAGGGCGGGGCGGAAGAACACTACCGTACTGGCGCTAGTAGAAGCGAAACATATTGGCTGAAATGTTTTATAAACTCTTCCATTAATTCCTTCCAACCCGGTTCATGGGTGAATATTAATTGTAACCGTTTGGACACCAAGGCTGAATCACTGATCGTTGGGATGTAAGCGGCATGTTTATGAATGCGTGATTTGTAGAGAAACACGAATGGCTCGCACGTGTACCGCACTGGGACGCGCAGGGGCGCACGCACACAACAAGAGGGGTTGCGTAATAGCAGCTGGCGGGACTGCAGTACTGCAGACAGACAGACATGCTGGCAGACAGACATACTGGCAGACATGCAGACAGACAGACATGCAGACAGACATACTGGCAGACAGACTGAGAGACAGGCAGCCAGCCGGACAGACAGGCAGACAGACAGTATCAGCATCAGGAAGACGGTGTTGTTTATAATCCGTCTGGTCCAACCACATCCAGACTAGCAGAGCGAGGGCGGATGCAGAAACAAACGCTCCCAACTACCATGAGATGACCGATGATCACGTTAACACACACACCAGATACACAGACATATATATGTATGTGTGTGTGTGTATATATATATATATATATAAACATTTCACACACACACACACACACACATATATATACACACACACACACACACACATATACATATATATATATAAATATATATGCATACACACATATGGCTGTAATGATCATTTATGACCAGCTGAGGGAGACATAGTATTAGTTATCAACCTAAGTACATAATTTTACTATTTCCTTATTTATATCTGCATTTTGCATTCAATATAATAATAATTATTAAATATAGTGTGTGTGTGTGTGTACGTGTGCCCGTGTGTGTGTGCATGCGTGTGTGTGTTTGTATATGTTTGTATGTGTGCGTATGCGAGTGTTTGCGTGTGTATGTGTGTGTGCATGTCTATGTGTGTGTGTGTGTGTATAAATGTGAGTGTGTGTGCGTTCATGTGTGTATGTGTGTGTGTGTGTGACTGTGTGTGTGTGTGTGAGACTGTGTGTGTGTGTGTGTGTGTGTTTGTGATTATCTAGTCTTTGAAAACACACTAATCTCTGAAAGATTTTAGAGCACAGCTTGTAAATGTCCACATGCCTCTATGTGTGTGTGTGTGTGTGTGTGTGTGTGTGTGTGTGTGTGTGTGTGTGTGTGTGTGTGTGTGTGTGTGTGTGTATCTGAGAACATAGGGTTAAGCTGTCACTAACACTGCTGCTTTTTGATTGGCTGGCAGCCACACTCAATTCATGCCACAGGCCCAGGGTGACAGAGAGAGAGAGAGAGAGAGAGAGAGAGAGAGAGAGAGAGAGAGAGAGAGAGAGAGAGAGAGAGAGAGAGAGAGAGAGGGGTATAAAGAGAGAGAGAGAGAGGAAGTTGAACATCACATCTGGTCATACATCACAGCAGGTAGGAACCCTCGACTGTGTGTGTGTGTGTGTGTGTGTGTGTGTGTGTGTGTGTGTGTGTGTGTGTGCGTTGTCATGGTGATCCATCCAACTAGTAACTGGTTGTCGTGATGAAATGAACTACTGACTAGTTGTCATAGTGAGTGACTACTGACTGGTTGTCATAGTACTGGTAACTGGCTGTCATGGTGACAGTGACTAGTGACTGGATGTCATGGTGACTATAAACTGGTTGTCATGGTGACAGTGACTAGTGACTGGAGGTCATGGTGAGGATATTAACTGGTTGTCATGGTGACAGTGACTAGTGACTGTTGTCTTGGTGACTGCATGTTATATGTGAGCTAGTAGTCTAGTTAGGGTGTTTGACTCCCAGCTGAAAGGTTCAGGGTTCGATCCCCAATGTCCTCAGTCTACCTGCAGGCCTCTTAGAGCCAGATGACCTCTAACCCCTACCTGCTCCTTAATGACCTCTGAATTGACTTTGGATTTAGCTTCTACTATATGAGGAAATAGTTAATATAGTATGTATAACAAACAATAGTAGTTGAGACTTCTACTGATTAAGGAAATAGTTAATATAGTATGTATAACAAACAATAGTAGTTGAGACTTCTACTGATTGAGGAAATAGTTAATATAGTATGTATAACAAACAATAGTATGTGTTGACTTGCATTGTTAGGACATTTTTACAGAAGGGCTTGTCAATCAAATTATGTCATCACTTTCCACTCTATTGGAAAACTCTAATCTGTCAGCACTCAAATGTGTGTGTCCATGTGTGTGTGTGTGTGTGTGTTTGTCTGTGTGTGTGTGTGTGTGTGTGTGTGTGTGTGTGTGTGTGTGTGTGCGTATGTGTGTGTGTTTGTCTGTGTGTGTGTGTGTGTGTGTGTGTTTGTGTACTTCCTGATGTGACCTTGTGTCTAATCTTTTGTTGTCAGAGGATATACGACTAGATAGAATCTGCAGCCTGAAATACTATTATATAGTTTAACTTTACTAATACTATGATATAGTTTAACTTTACTAATACTATGATATAGTTTAACTTTACTAATACTGTGATATCGTTTAACTTTACTAATACTATGATATAGTTTCACTTTACTAATACTGTGATATCGTTTAACTTTACTAATACTATGATATAGTTTAACTTTACTAATACTATGATATAGTTTAACTTTACTAATACTAGGATATAGTTTAACTTTACTAATACTGTGATATAGTTTAACTTTACTTATATTCGGATATAGTTGTACTTTATCTAGGATATAGGTTTAGGATGCATCACCTATCTCCCAGCGGGGTCGTGACAAACACAGGGGTGAGACCGGAGGATAAAATAAGGAGAGAGAGAGAGAGAGAGAGAGAGGGGGGGAGGAAAACAGAAAGAGTGAAAGAGGGAGAGGGAGAGAGAGAGGGGGAGGAAAACAGAGCGAGAGAGAGAGAGTGAGAGAGAGAGAGGGGGCGGAAAACAGAGCGAGAGAGTGAGAGAGAGAGAGAGAGAGGGGGAGGAAAACAGAGCGAGAGAGAGAGAGAGTGAGAGAGAGAGAGAGGGGGAGGAAAACAGAGCGAGAGAGTGAGAGAGAGAGAGAGAGAGGGGGAGGAAAACAGAGCGAGAGAGAGAGGGAGAGAGATGTACTGTGGATTCTGTGTCAATACACATGAATTCCATCTGCTCCAATTCACGGGGAAGGGAATAGATTTGATCGATACAAGCGACCTCTCTGGATCACACACAACCACACACACAACCACACACACACAGACTCACACACACGCGCGCGCGCGCACACACACACACATACACACACAAACACATAAGCACGCACGCACACGCGAGCCGTCTCTGTATGCGTCCCTCCTCGCGCCGGCGGGTGGCGGCTTGGTTGCTGGCGCTGCCGGCGGGAAGCGGAGGAGAGCAGTGCGCGCGTCGCGGGCGGCTGGAGATGATCTCGTTCTGGCTGCTGTGCTGGAAGCTGTTGGTAGGTAGAGACACGCTACATATTCAAATACATCTCTTGAAACAACACTATTTAGACGAACAGCTCTCCTAAAGCTTTATGGGATATATACATATCCCATAAAGCCACACCACCACACCTCTCCATCTCTCTAGAGGAGGCACGGGGTTTACTCAACTGTTTCCCGCCTCTCCGCGCTGTCTCGAGATGCAAACAGCAACGCTCCTTTTTGGCTAGCGCACGTGTGCGTGTGTGTCACGATCCTGGCGTGTCGCCGACTGTTATGTAACATGCTAATGACATGCTAATGACATGCTAAAAACATGCTAATGACATGCTAAGAACATGCTAATGACATGCTAATAACATGCTCATGACATGCTAATAACATGCTCATGACCTGCTTAGAACTGCAACCACACCCCCCCCCCCCCCATTCAATAGAATACAATAGAACACCATTGAATAGAAAATAACTTCATAGCGAGTGCACACACAAACACACAGGTTTTTAAAGTGTGTGCTGTCCAGTAGTGAAATGGAGATGGCATTAGCCACACGTTGGAGCTAGCATTAGCCACATGTTGGAGCTAGTATTAGCTACATGTTGGAGCTAGCTTTAGCTACATGATGGGGCTAGCATTAGCTACATGATAGAGCTAGCATTAGCCACATGATAAGGTAAGGGTTAGCTAAATGATGGAGATAGTGTAAGCGCCACATGATGGGATTAGCGTTAGCTACATGATGAGGCGACATGATGGAGCAGTTCATGTCTCAAATTACCATTTTCACAACAAAATCCCCCCCAAAAGTGAGAAACGTAATGTATTGTTAGCGTCACATGGTGGAGTTACTGTTAGCTAGCATAGTGTTAGCCCCGGTGACCTTCCAGTCTAATCTCTGGGAGTGAGGTCTAAATCATCGGTGTGAGATGGAGATCTTTGTTCTGCGTTGATTAAGTGTAAATCTACATCGCTGGCACCATGGAAACGTAATCCAGAGTCCCAGACTGTAATCCAGAGAGTCATGAGATGTGAGATTAAAGACACGTACTGCACTGCCGCTCTGGACTGCCGCTTCACAGTTGGACTATTGCAAAGGTCAAACAAAGGTCAAATCAAGTATAAAATCCACTGTTGAGACCACAGACTGTAAACATTTTTCTTCAACGGAGCGTCGCCATTGGAAACAAATCATATTTGAGGTAGTTTGATTTGAACCTAACAACCAGGACCTTGGATAATACATGACATAAAGATGAAGTCAAACAACATCCTGTATGAAATCACATTCCTTCCAGTTGACGACTGGATCATGGACATAAAACCAGTATGTTGAACTCTAAAAGCAGTTTGTTGGACTCTAAAAGCAGTATGTTGGACTCTAAAAGCAGTTTGTTGAACTCTAAAACCAGTATGTTGGACTCTAAAAGCAGTTTGTTGGACTCTAAAAGCAGTTTGTTGGACTCTAAAAGCAGTTTGTTGAACTCTAAAACCAGTATGTTGAACTCTAAAAGCAGTATGTTGGACTCTAAAAGCAGTATGTTGGACTCTAAAAGCAGTATGTTGAACTCTAAAAGCAGTTTGTTGAACTCTAAAAGCTGTTTGTTGGACTCTAAAAGCAGTTTGTTGGACTCTAAAAGCAGTTTGTTGGACTCTAAAAGCAGTTTGTTGAACTCTAAAAGCAGTTTGTTGGACTCTAAAAGCAGTATGTTGGACTCTAAAAGCAGTTTGTTGGACTCTAAAAGCAGTTTGTTGAACTCTAAAAGCAGTTTGTTGGACTCTAAAAGCAGTATGTTGGACTCTAAAAGCAGTTTGTTGGACTCTAAAAGCAGTTTGTTGAACTCTAAAAGCAGTTTGTTGGACTCTAAAAGCAGTTTGTTGGACTCTAAAAGCAGTATGTTGGACTCTAAAAGCTGTTTGTTGGACTCTAAAAGCAGTATGTTGGACTCTAAAAGCAGTTTGTTGAACTCTAAAAGCTGTTTGTTGGACTCTAAAAGCAGTTTGTTGGACTCTAAAAGCAGTTTGTTGGACTCTAAAAGCAGTATATACTCTCTTATCTAGGCTTCTGTTGAAATATCCCTGACTCTCTAGTCGGTTAGTGCTCTCAGTTACCATAGTAACAGCACCAGTCTGTCAGCGGCACATGCCGGCAATGGCAGACCATAATAACCTCCCAGCCCACTCACAGCCAACGCAGCGTTGCCACAGTAACCCCTTAGTTCCTTGCAGTTTAGCACCTCAAAGATTTGCAGAGGATGGTGATAACCATGATGTAATCTAGTTTCATGATTTCATCTGTGTTGTAATTGTGTAATAGATGTTGTGATTGATGTTGTGATTGATGATGAATTTGATGATGAAATCGAATCTATGTAGCAGAAGATGTGTAATGAAAGACTCATCATGGGTATAGAAAAATGTGTTAATTAAAAAAAGTAGACACTAATGTTAAAATGTAATCTGCTATTTACCCAAATATAAGTTAAAAAAATCACTTAAATGCTAACTGGTGACTCAGCTAAATGCTAACTGGTGACTGGTGACTGGTTCCTGCCAGAATCTAGTTTCGTTTGTTTTAAACGTGTTAGTATGTCTCCTAAGATTTTCAACATAGTCTACATAACTATATCAACGTAGTCTACATAATCTATATCAACGTAGTCTACATAATCTATGTCAACGTAGTCTACATAATCTATATCAACGTAGTCTACATAATCTATATCAACGTAGTCTACATAATCTATGTCAACGTAGTCTACATAATCTATATCAACGTAGTCTACATAATCTATATCAACGTAGTCTACATAATCTATGTCAACGTAGTCTACATAATCTATATCAACATAGTCTACATAATCTATGTCAACGTAGTCTACATAATCTATATCAACGTAGTCTACATAATCTATATCAACGAAGTCTACATAATCTATGTCAACGTAGTCTACATAATCTATGTCAACGTAGTCTACATAATCTATATCAACGTAGTCTACATAATCTATATCAACGTAGTCTACATAATCTATATCAACGTAGTCTACATAATCTATATCAACGTAGTCTACATAATCTATATCAACGTAGTCTACATAATCTATATCAACATAGTCTACATAATCTATATCAACGTAGTCTACATAATCTATATCAACATAGTCTACATAATCTATACCTTTTTGTCACCGTTACTAAATAATAGCGCAATTCAGAAAAACGTGAAGGTGAAAGTGTTATGTTTTTGCCAGTCTCCGCCAACCAGTGTGTGAATGTTGTACTCTGCTCCGAAGTCAAGACACGTTCTTTTAACGCATTTCATAAACAACATCGCTCAGTGTAGCGCTCATACTCCTAGTTTAACCCTCTTAAACAGGGGGTTCACCCATTAACCCTTACTGCTATAGTGATGGAAACAGGGGGTTCACCCATTAACCCTTACTGCTATAGTGATGGAAACAGGGGGTTCACCCATTAACCCTTACTGCTATAGTGATGGAAACAGGGGGTTCACCCATTAACCCTTACTGCTATAGTGATGGAAACAGGGGGTTCACCCATTAACCCTTACTGCTATAGTGATGGAAACAGGGGGTTCACCCATTAACCCTTACTGCTATAGTGATGGAAACAGGGGGTTCACCCATTAACCCTTACTGCTATAGTGATGGAAACAGGGGGTTCACCCATTAACCCTTACTGCTATAGTGATGGAAACAGGGGGTTCACCCATTAACCCTTACTGCTATAGTGATGGAAACAGGGGGTTCACCCATTAACCCTTACTGCTATAGTGATGGAAACAGGGGGTTCACCCATTAACCCTTACTGCTATAGCTCCTTGTGATGGAAACAGGGGGTTCACCCATTAACCCTTACTGCTATAGCTCCTTGTGATGGAAACAGGGGGTTCACCCATTAACCCTTACTGCTATAGTGATGGAAACAGGGGGTTCACCCATTAACCCTTACTGCTATAGCTCCTTGTGATGAACATGTATCAGATGCATATCTTTATTATATTTATCATATTTCCCAGAGAGCCACTGCGGGACTCAGGAGGAACGCTGGCGAGCTGACAGACGGAAACCAGGACGACGGTAACCAGGACCACGGTTACCCCAGCAACAGCCTCCCTGTCAACAGATCTCCGCATCCTACAAATTCTGCAGAGCCTGTCGCCATGGAGACCAGGGCATCCTCCCCACCACCAACATCCGAGACAGAAACACACGCGCTGATTGGCTGCTGTGACCCAGAGGAACTCCATTGCCCAGAAGGCAGAGGGGCACGGGAAATGATGAGTGATGAGAAGGAGGGTGGGAGGGAGGGAGAAGGAGAGGGGGAGGAGAAGGAGGAAGAAGAGGTTCAGCAGGAAGAGAAGGTGGATGAAGAGGAGGGGGGGGAGAGAGAAGTAGGGATGGAAGGAGAGATGAAAGGAGGTGTAGAGGAGGAGGAGAATGGGGGAGGAGGAGCTGAGGAGGGAGTCCAAGGAGAAGGCCCACCAGGCTTGGAGGAGGTGGTCGCTTCAGATCCCTCACAGCTGCTCCTGTCAGCCATGTTAGGGCAGAGTCAGGGTCAGGACAGGGGAGATGATCCTAGCAATGGTCACCCTAGCGACGGCCATCATAGAGATGGCCCCCTTGACGAATGTCAGCCTAGCGACAGCGGTCTCCCTAGCGATAGTGGTCCCCTTGATGACGGACACCCTAGTGACGGTCACCCTAGCGACAGCGGTCACCCTAGCGACGGCGGTCACCCTAGCGGCGGTCCCCTCGACGATGGTCACCCTAGTGATGGTCACCCTAGCGACGGCGGTCACCCTAGCGATAGTGGTCCCCTTGACGACGGACACCCTAGTGACGGTCACCCTAGCGACAGCGGTCACCCTAGCGACGGCGGTCACCCTAGCGGCGGTCCCCTCGACGATGGTCACCCTAGTGATGGTCACCCTAGCGACGGCGGTCACCCTAGCGGCGGTCCCCTCGACGATGGTCACCCTAGTGATGGTCACCCTAGCGACGGCGGTCACCCTAGTGATGGTCACCCTAGCGACGGCGGTCACCCTAGCGACGGCGGTCACCCTAGCGACGGCGGTCACCCTAGCGACGGCGGTCACCCTAGCGGCGGTCCCCTCGACGATGGTCATCCTAGTGATGGTCACCCTAGCGACGGCGGTCACCCTAGTGATGGTCACCCTAGCGACGGCAGTCACCCTAGCGGCGGTCCCCTCGACGATGGTCATCCTAGTGATGGTCACCCTAGCGACGGCGGTCACCCTAGTGATGGTCACCCTAGCGACGGCGGTCACCCTGGCGGCGGTCCCCTCGACGATGGTCACCCTAGTGATGGTGACCTTGACGATGGTCACCAAGCTGAGTTAGCTCCTACACAAGATGATGGTCACCTTAGCGACAGTCAGCTCAGCGACTGCCTGCAGGCAGAGCTGGCCATGGTTACATCATCAGACAGCGAGACAGGGGAGGACCAATGGGAGACCTCGACGCCACATGACATCATAGACCAGAAAGTGGAGGTCTTCTGCAGCTCAGAGAGGGAGGAGGGAGAAGGAGAAGAGGAGGAGAGTGGGAGCGAGAAGAGGAGTACTCAAAGGGAAGGAGAGAGGATGGGAGACATGAAGATGGAGAGGGAGGAGGAGAAGGTAACAGAGGCTGGAACGCAGGAGCAAAGAGAGGAGATGGAGGAGGAGAGGAGAGGAGGGAGGGAGCAGCAGGAGGTGCAGAGGAGGCTAGCAAGAGATGTCATCCTCCGCTCTCCCTCCGTTAGCTCCTCTGCTAGCTCCACAGACACAGACAGGAAGGTACGGATTATCTTTAATCTACTTTAGCTCCTTCGCTAGCTGAGTTAGCTCCTTCTCTAGCTGAGTTAGCTCCATCTCTAGCTGAGTTATCTCTAGCTGAGTTAGCTCCTACTCTAGCTGAGTTAGCTCCATCTCTAGCTGAGTTATCTCTAGCTGAGTTAGCTCCATCTCTAGCTGAGTTAGCTCCATCTCTAGCTGAGTTAGCTCTATCTCTAGCTGAGTTAGCTCCTTCTCTAGCTGAGTTAGCTCATTCTCTAGCTGAGTTAGCTCCATCTCTAGCTGAGTTAGTTAGCGTACAGCCAGGTGGACTGAAAAAGGGTGGCAGGTAGTTTAATAAGCCAGTGTGCAGCAGATCAACAGCTTGCTGTAGAAGCAGCAGGTAGTTTAATAAGCCAGTGTGCAGCAGATCAACAGCTTGCTGTAGAAGCAGCAGGTAGTTTAATAAGCCAGTGTGCAGCAGATCAACAGTTTGCTGTAGAAGCAGCAGGTAGTTTAATAAGCCAGTGTGCAGCAGATCAACAGCTTGCTGTAGAAGCAGCAGGTAGTTTAATAAGCCAGTGTGCAGCAGATCAACAGCTTGCTGTAGAAGCAGCAGGTAGTTTAATAAGCCAGTGTGCAGCAGATCAACAGCTTGCTGTAGAAGCAGCAGGTAGTTTAATAAGCCAGTGTGCAGCAGATCAACAGCTTGCTGTAGAAGCAGCAGGTAGTTTAATAAGCCAGTGTGCAGCAGATCAACAGCTTGCTGTAGAAGCAGCAGGTAGTTTAATAAGCCAGTGTGCAGCAGATCAACAGCTTGCTGTAGAAGCAGCAGGTAGTTTAATAAGCCAGTGTGCAGCAGATCAACAGCTTGCTGTAGAAGCAGCAGGTAGTTTAATAAGCCAGTGTGCAGCAGATCAACAGCTTGCTGTAGAAGCAGCAGGTAGTTTAATAAGCCAGTGTGCAGCAGATCAACAGCTTGCTGTAGAAGCAGCAGGTAGTTTAATAAGCCAGTGTGCAGCAGATCAACAGCTTGCTGTAGAAGCAGCAGGTAGTTTAATAAGCCAGTGTGCAGCAGATCAACAGCTTGCTGTAGTGAATACTTCTCACCCTGATCCTGGTCTGCAGCTTCCTGCAGACTTCTGTGTTCTCCAGGAGTCATGCAGCGAGAACGTTTTTACAGAGCACCTGGACTTCCTGTTGGCACGGCAACAGTGGAGGAAGATGGAGGAGGAAGTCAAAGGCAAGCCCCTCCCCCAACCAAGTGGGAGGAGTCAAGGAAATGTCCAGGGGACTCACAGCTCACTATACCCGCCCACACGCAGTCCCCACATCCAACGCAGGTAAACCAATGTAGCTCCTCCCACACATAGCCCCTCCCCCAACACAGGTAGACCAATGTAGCTCCTCCCACACCTAGCCCCTCCCCCAACACAGATTAACCAATGGCGGAGCTTCTCTAATATGGTGTCCTCCCCCAGGGCGGGCCCCCAGCCCGCCTCCAGGGAGACCCCAGTCTCCTCCACCCTCTCCCCCAGCTCTGAGGACTCCGGGCTGGACGACCCCTCGTACCGGGGGCCCCCGGAGGAGCCGGAGAGCGCTGTGGAGCGAGAGATCCGCCTGACCCTGGAGCGAGAGGAACGCCACCGCAGGGAGCGGGGGAGGCTGGCCCCGTCGGCCCCCCGGTGAGACAGTATACACCCCTATAGTGTCCTCCACATAGTACAGCCCTACAGTGTCCTCCACATAGTACAGCCCTATAGTGTCCTCCACATAGTACAGCCCTATAGTGTCCTCCACATAGTACACCCCTATAGTGTCCTCCACATAGTACAGCCCTACAGTGTCCTCCACATAGTACAGCCCTATAGTGTCCTCCACATAGTACAGCCCTATAGTGTCCTCCACATAGTACAGCCCTATAGTGTCCTCCACATAGTACACCCCTATAGTGTCCTCCACATAGTACAGCCCTATAGTGTCCTCCACATAGTACAGCCCTACAGTGTCCTCCACATAGTACAGCCCTATAGTGTCCTCCACATAGTACAGCCCTATAGTGTCCTCCACATAGTACAGCCCTATAGTGTCCTCCACATAGTACAGCCCTATAGTGTCCTCCACATAGTACACCCCTATAGTGTCCTCCACATAGTACACCCCTATAGTGTCCTCCACATAGTACAGCCCTATAGTGTCCTCCACATAGTACAGCCCTATAGTGTCCTCCACATAGTACACCCCTATAGTGTCCTCCACATAGTACAGCCCTATAGTGTCCTCCACATAGTACAGCCCTATAGTGTCCTCCACATAGTACACCCCTATAGTGTCCTCCACATAGTACACCCCTATAGTGTCCTCCACATAGTACAGCCCTACAGTGTCCTCCACATAGTACACCCCTATAGTGTCCTCCACATAGTACAGCCCTATAGTGTCCTCCACATAGTACACCCCTATAGTGTCCTCCACATAGTACAGCCCTATAGTGTCCTCCACATAGTACACCCCTATAGTGTCCTCCACATAGTACAGCCCTACAGTGTCCTCCACATAGTACACCCCTATAGTGTCCTCCACATAGTACAGCCCTATAGTGTCCTCCACATAGTACACCCCTATAGTGTCCTCCACATAGTACAGCCCTATAGTGTCCTCCACATAGTACACCCCTATAGTGTCCTCCACATAGTACAGCCCTATAGTGTCCTCCACATAGTACACCCCTATAGTGTCCTCCACATAGTACAGCCCTATAGTGTCCTCCACATAGTACACCCCTATAGTGTCCTCCACATAGTACACCCCTATAGTGTCCTCCACATAGTACACCCCTATAGTGTCCTCCACATAGTACAGCCCTATAGTGTCCTCCACATAGTACACCCCTATAGTGTCCTCCACATAGTACAGCCCTATAGTGTACTACACATAGTACACCCCTATAGTGTCCTCAACATAGTACACCCCTATAGTTTCCTACACATAGTACACCCCTATAGTGTCCTCTACATAGTACAGTCCTATAGTGTCCTCCACATAGTACACCCCTATAGTGTCCTCCACATAGTACAGTCCTATAGTGTCCTCCACATAGTACACCCCTATAGTGTCCTCCACATAGTACAGCCCTATAGTGTACTACACATAGTACACCCCTATAGTGTCCTCAACATAGTACACCCCTATAGTTTCCTACACATAGTACACCCCTATAGTGTCCTCTACATAGTACAGTCCTATAGTGTCCTCCACATAGTACACCCCTATAGTGTCCTCCACATAGTACAGCCCTATAGTGTCCTACACATAGTACACCCCTATAGTGTACTACACATAGTGCTAGCTTTAGCTTTGTGTTCGGTTAAGCTTTGAAATTAGCTTAAGATTTCTATTAGCTTTAGCTTTGGGTTAGCTTTGTATTAGCTTTAGCTTTGGGTTCTTCTCTTCCAGACCAATCAGTCTTCAGACCGGGCGATCACCGCCCCGCCCCCCCGCCTGCCGCACCCCCACCCTCGCCATCTCCCCCACCCCCGCCTCCTTCCCCCTCTCCGTCTCCCCCACGCCCGCCTCCCTCCCCTTCTCCATCTCCCCCTCCTCCCTCCAGCGCTCAGTCTACCATGAGTTGACCGCCAACAACGTCATCATACTGGAGCCAGACTCCGCCCACTCCAGGTCCCGCCTCCTCTCCCCGGGGGGCTTCAGCGATTGGTCGCTGGGGCCCGACGCCCTGCCCTCCACCGACGTCATCGTCGTGGAAACGGCTAACCTCATCATCCGCAGCGCCTCCGAGTTCTGCCTCAGCTCCATCCCCGTTGCCACAGAGACCCAGGAGTCCACCTTCTCCTCCAACCCCTTCTTCAAGCTGCGCTCGCTCAGCAGCCAATCACTGGTGGAGCAGGAGATCCGGCTGGTGAGGCAGCGGGAGGAGGAGTGGAGGAGGAGGAGAGGAGGAGGAGGAGGAGGAGGAGGAGGAGGAGGAGGAGGAGGAGGAGGAGGGGGGGAGTGGAGGGGAGGGAGAGAGAAGGAGAAGTTCGACACGGTGCTGGTGTCCCCCGGGCTGAACGACAACATCACCTTCAACGGTACGCACGACATCACTCAGGACTGCAGGACCTAACTATGACATCACTCAGAACTTCAGGACCTAACTATGACATCACTCAGAACTGCAGGACCTAACTATGACATCACTCAGAACTTCAGGACCTAACTATGACATCAATCAGAACTTCATGACCTAACTATGACATCACTCAGAACTTCAGGACCTAACTATGACATCACTCAGAACTTCAGGACCTAACTATGACATCAATCAGAACTGCAGGACCTAACTATGACATCACTCAGAACTTCAGGACCTAACTATGACATCACTCAGAACTTCAGGACCTAACTATGACATCACTCAGAACTTCAGGACCTAACTATGACATCACTTAGAACTTCAGGACCTAACTATGACATCACTCAGAACTTCAGGACCTAACTATGACATCACTCAGAACTTCAGGACCTAACTATGACATCACTTAGAACTGCAGGACCTAACTATGACATCACTCAGAACTTCAGGACCTAACTATGACATCCCTCAGAACTTCAAGACTTAACTCAAACTAAGTCACTCTGAACCGCCTCTGATTTCCAGCTCTGACTAAATAACTTCTTCTGCTTTCTTTACATCCATCTGGTTGAATGGTTTGCTCCAGTGATAGAGGTTCCAGACAGATGTGTCTCGTCTCCATCCTCCCCCTCCAGAACCCGCAAAATGGAACGGTCCAGCATGTCTTGTGACCACAAGGTAGGTCTCATGAATGGAACATGTGACACATAAATAGAAACGTTCCCATTCCCAAGCATTGACACAAGAACGCATTCAGCTAATGCTCAGACATGAAGCTATCACTAACACATTCAGCTAATGCTCAGACATGAAGCTATCGCTAACACATTCAGCTAATGCTCAGACATGAAGCCATCGCTAACACATTCAGCTAATGCTCAGACATGAAGCTATCGCTAACACATTCAGCTAATGCTCAGACATTAAGCCATCGCTAACACATTCAGCTAATGCTCAGACATGAAGCTATCGCTAACACATTCAGCTAATGCTCAGACATGAAGCTATCGCTAACACCAGTGCTAACAACTTTACCCCAGAAGTGATCATGAGCCAATTTACTGGTGGTGTCGGAATGTCTGTTGTATCATCAGTAAAGATAACCCTAACCCTCTTAGTGCATTTCACTCACTCATTTTACTCACTCATCATCAGTGCTGTGAGTTCATGGATGTATTAACCAATCAGATGCCAGGTGTTATTCTCTTGGTTTAGACATTCTAATCATTGATACAGCTATTCATCTACCGTGCATCCCTCCCTCTCTCTATCTCTCACTACCACTCTATCATCCATCCCCCCATCTATCCATCATCCATCATCCATCCATCATCCATCCATCATCCATCATCCATCCATCATCCATCCATCATCCATCAAACTAATTCCAGTGTTTCAGATGAATGTCCCCTCCCCCCAGTTCCCCCCTGCCCTGTCTACGTTGCCACGACGACAGAATGCCATGGCAAAGCGATGGGAGGCCAACCTATTAGCCAATCAGAAAAAGGAATGAACATGGAGAGCCAATAGAAACCAGAGGGAGAAAACCTGTTCTGTCTGGCTGCTTTGTTTTCAAAGCCTTGTGTTGTAATATAAAAAATCGTTTTTGTGAGCCTTAGAAACTGGAGTGTAACAATTAGGCTACAAATCAGTCCAGAACCCAGGTTTAGAAAACATCTGTATTTATTTATTTAGGTACTTTAGATCTGAAATTGGCTATCTCGAAGATCTCCGTTTTTCTCTCTTTGGCGCCACTTATGGTGAAAGAAAACAGTGCTCCGCTACGCACACGAGTGAGTGGAAGCGCGAGTCGGTAGCTGTAGCTCCGCCTCCCTCTCTGGCGGACCAACCGCTGCTGGGTGACGGAAAACACGTCACTAACTGCGCCGTTTGGGATTAGAATGCATGGCGGGAAAGCCACCAGCGACACCCAGTTCATAACAGTGCAAACGAAGGGCTTTCATCAGTGGCGTTACCTCCTTCTAGATAGATAGGACTTAACAGACATTTCTTTCAATTACAATCTTTGGAGATCTTCGAGATTGCCACTTAAAGTCTTGGGCTTTCGGTATTTAAAATGGCTTCACAGTAACCCTCACACTACCCATGACTATCTCCAGCCCTACCCCGGACGAAACGTGTTCCTAGCACCCGGGGGCTGACTGGTGCTTCAGTCACGGCCCTAAAGCCCTTTTAGACGCCATATAGAACACATCTCTGGTAGGGAGATAGGTTGGGGCCATTTTGGCATGTTGTATCCAGTTATTTTTGTACCTCCATGAGTGGAATCATATAAAACTGTATTACGTATTGACTGTAAATATATGCAATGGTTGAACTGATTATAATTAAGACACTCAAACTATCTTAATATGGTCTGTACCATTTCAAATGAATGACCTTCAGATTAACTTAATCCTGGTGTTTATTTTTATCTGGACTGCTTTTTTGTACCCAGAAGTCATTGCTGTTGTAAAAGGATTTAAATGAGCCATAAACATACATTTACATAAATGTACCTAAATATGTCCCGAGCATCGGTCAGCCATCTTGGGCAGGGGCTTGATGGTTGGCCATCTTGGTGACGATGAGTTTCCTGGGTAGTTTGGAGGGAATTTGTTGGGTTCCCTCTTGCTTTTTGCTTTTCAAAGTAAAAGTCAATCAAATGTAATCATAGTTGCTTTGCTTTAGTTGTTTTGTAGCTGTTTTTTGTCCTTGAAAATCAAATGGAGCATTCCTAAGTATATACTTGATTGCCTTTTGAAGATTTCTATCTATTTTTATGTCCTGCCTTAGAGAGATTTTATGGAACTGTACATTGAGGAAATTATGATGATATATTAAGCAAAGATACATAAACTATAATATTAATATTGACGTATACAGTCAAAGAAACGTACATATTGTTTAAGTCTTTTATTTAACTATATAACTTTATTTAAACTGCATCCAGCCATGTTTATATGCAGGTGACAGGTGTAATGAATGAGCTTGATTATTTCTAGTTTATGTTAATGTCAAACAGCTCCCCCTGCTGGTCTTATCCTGTACTTCAAGTCACACGCAGATCTACGCTCGGTGTTCGCCTTGTGATTTTTGTCTCCATTTTTGATGTCAAGTTTTGTTTAAACACAAATAAAGACTAATGACTGACTAACGTTATTTACATTTGGCGAATGAATAAGGTCTTAGCATTATTACTGTAGCCTTAGAATTCCCTAGCCTTAGTATTACTGTTATTATTGTAGTATAGACTTACACACTCTGCATTGGCCTCATGAAGTAAGCGGAGCTGCCGTTTGTCTGGATAAAAAGCTCTATAACGATTACATTTTTCATCAATGAGTCGTTTTTATTCAAGGGTTCATTATCTACGTGGAGTAAAAATAGAATATTTGATATAAAGTATATATAAAATGATTTTATATGAATATAAAAAGGACTCATTGACATCGGTTGAGAACTCCAATATTGACGTAAAGGATGAGACGTTGACGTAAAGTATACTTTAAAACTGTAGCTTTACTTTATAACTGTAGCTTAACTTCATAACTATAGCTATACTTTATTAACTAATACTTTAAAACTGTAGCTTTACTTTATAACTGTAGCTTAACTTCATAACTATAGCTATACTTTATTAACTAATACTTTAAAACTGTAGCTTTACTTTATAACTGTAGCTTAACTTCATAACTATAGCTATACTTTATTAACTAATACTTTAAAACTGTAGCTTTACTTTATAACTGTAGCTTAACTTTATAACTATAGCTATACTTTGACTAATACTTTATAACTGTAGCTATACTTTATAACTAAGTACAGTAAATAAATAACCAAGCTATATTTTATAACTGTAGCTTAACTTTATAACTGTAGCTATACTTTATTAACTAAGCTAATACTTTATAACTGTAACTATAAGTACAGTAAATAATTACTAAGCTATACTTTGCAACTGTAGCTAACAACTTTTGGCACGTGAATGTTTTGTTTCCATGGTTACGAGCATGTGGTCAGTGTCATCACTAATAGTTTATTAGTGGTCAGTATACATTTATTAGTGATCATTATTTGTTTATTAGTGATCACTATTAATTTATTAGTGATCATTATTTGTTTATTAGTGATCATTATACGTTTATTACAGTACAGATACTAGATATAAAAAATACACGCACACACAAACACATTGAGTCCATATAAAAACACGAAAACAATATAATGTAAATTACAAGCATGTATATGAATATAAAATAAATATAACTACATATAAATATATAACTACATATAACTACATACAAATACGTATAAATATATCAAAATACATATAAAATGCTAATATAAAACAATATATAAATTGATATTAAATGTGAGAAGTATACATAGAACAATATATAAATATATGTGTGTACTAGAATAATTATGTGTACTAGTTGTACTAGAAGTACTATGTGTACTATGTGAACTAGAAGTCTGGTACCCAACAGGCCTGGTTAGTTAACTGGTAAGACCGGTTAGCAGACAGTACAACAGGCCTGGTTAGTTAACACATTAGTTAACTGATAAGACCGGTTAGCAGACAGTACAACAGGCCTGGTTAGTTAACACATTAGTTAACTGGTAAGACCGGTTAGCAGACAGTACAACAGGCCTGGTTAGTTAACTGGTTAGGCTGGTTAGCAGACGGTACAACAGGCCTGGTTAGTTAACTGGTTAGGCTGGTTAGCAGACGGTACAACAGGCCTTGTATTGTTTGCGGACCTTCCTGCTACCTGATCCTGTTGTCCTTCCTTTGTCTTCCTGTCCTAGCGCGTGATTGGCCGCAACGGCAGATGTGTAACCAACCTTCTCCTCCACCACGCCGCTAGCACCATTAGCACCATTAGCATCATTGATGATGACGAGCTCCGCCTCCAGGGACCCCTCGTCCTCCTGGCCACACCCACTCTCATCCTGAGTGGTCTGGAAGCCCAGGAAGACGGCTGTGATTAGCTCGGAGGTTTCCATGGCACTAAGGATGGTGAAAGGGGCATCGACCTCATACAACGGAGACGGGGCTCTCTTGGACTGGGCGGGGCCATAGAAGAAAGCAGTGGATTGGCTGTCTCCGTTAGGGCTAACCTCTGATTGGCTGTCTAAGTGGAAGGAGGGAGGGCTGTAGAGGTACAGCTCCTCCTCGTCAACGGTGACATAATCACGCAAAGGGATGTGATTGGCTGGGGTGTAGCAGAGTTCCGGTCGCCAGGGAGACACTGCTTCCTGGTCATGTGACCTGGGAACGGGGCCTCCATTGGTCCCAACGGCTGGCTTAGCGCGTGTTGGGTTACCGTGGTTACCGTTATAATCCCGGTAAACAGAGGGAGCATCAGGTCTGTTGGCATGGCGATGTCCAGGACCATGGCCCTTCTCCATGTTGCTAGAGCCATTTCTCTCTCGATGATGAGAATAACTGTCCTGGTTACCATGGAGATGCATCTCACCCTGCCTTGCTTGTGGATTCATCTGGAGGTGGTTGCCATGCGGATGATCTCCCCCCACGTGGTTGGTGATGGGTTGCTGATTCTCATGGCAACGGCCCTCTGGCTGGTTTCTATAGCGATACTCCTCCTGATGGTTGCCAAGGGCCGCCCTCAGCAGCTGCTCCACCTCTCTGCAGGAGAGGTCATGTGACTCCTAAGAGACAGAGGATTGGTCAGACCTCTAGGTCACATGACCTCTAGGTCCCAAAGGTCATGTGACCAACACACTTAACATACACAAACAAATCCATTACACATGTGTGACTACCTGTTGAGGCTGTGGGGCATAAACACACTTCCTGCCGTCGTCGTGAACTTTGACCCCTGAGTGCTTCTGTAGATCCTGGGGGGTCACCGTCGCCGTGGAAACGACCATACTCTCTCCAGTCAACCGGTTGCTACACACGTTGATCTCCAGGGCCAACAGATCTGAGAGAGAGAGAGCAGAGAGCGAGCACATACAACAAAGGTTTGAAAGTCCTTGCATTGGCTGTCTATACGTTTTAGATTTGATCTTTAGATCCTCTTACTGGTATTTAAATCACTGCATGGCCTGGCACCAGCAGGTCCCTCAGATCCTCTGCAGCTGGTCTCCTAGTGGTCTGAAGGGCCTCCTAGTGGTCTGAAGGGCCTCCTAGTGGTCTGAAGGGCCTCCTAGTGGTCTGAAGGGCCTCCTAGTGGTCTTAAGGGCCTCCTAGTGGTCTGAAGGACCTCCTAGTGGTCTGAAGGGCCTCCTAGTGGTCTGAAGGACCTCCTAGTGGTCTGAAGGGCCTCCTAGTGGTCTGAAGGGCCTCCTAGTGGTCTGAAGGACCTCCTAGTGGTCTGAAGGGCCTCCTAGTGGTCTGAAGGACCTCCTAGTGGTCTTAAGGGCCTCCTAGTGGTCTGAAGGACCTCCTAGTGGTCTGAAGGGCCTCCTAGTGGTCTTAAGGGCCTCCTAGTGGTCTGAAGGGCCT
>JACYXH010000752.1:550000-560000 GCA_026745465.1 Lota lota
TGCACCATCAGTGTGGTCTAGAAGGATCGGAACCTCCACAGTAAGTTCTGTAGCACATAACCCTCCAATAACACCAGGCTGGCTAGTGGAGCAGCTAACCTGCTAATCTGCACATTAGTCCGCTAATCTTAATAAACCATCTGGGCAGAGCTAAACCACCTGGTCAGCAGAAATAACACACTACTTTCTTAGCGTTAAGGCTCACTTGATTTCACCAAGGTACCAGTGGTCTTCGAGACTGTAAACAGCTAGTTCATGTAGAGATGTAAGAAGTGAAGATGCAGGCTTCTGGTTTATTAGCTCATAATGTCTGGTCCTTCTTAGTAGGCTCTAAATACATAACCCACTGTTCCTACAGCTCTACTGCGGTTCCAGTCCGGTGAGGGGATGATGATGATGGCCTTGTTGATTATGAAGTGGTTATTAGTTGAGATGCCAACCACACTGTGTAACCAGCTGGCCAATCACATCACTGCTCCCATAGCCCCCTTCTAATGGTTATACTATCCTCATGTTAACCAGCTAACACTAACTTACCCCCCAACCCTGTGTTCATATCCTCATGATGTTAACCAGCTAACACTAACTTACCCCCCTAACCCTGTGTTCATATCCTCATGATGTTAACCAGCTAACACTAACTTACCCCCCTAACCCTGTGTTCATATCCTCATGATGTTAACCAGCTAACACTAACTTACCCCCTAACCCTGTGTTCATATCCTCATGTTAACCAGCTAACACTAACTTACCCCCCAACCCTGTGTTCATATCCTCATGATGTTAACCAGCTAACACTAACTTACCCCCCTAACCCTGTGTTCATATCCTCATGATGTTAACCAGCTAACACTAACTTACCCCCTAACCCTGTGTTCATATCCTCATGTTAACCAGCTAACACTAACTTACCCCCCAACCCTGTGTTCATATCCTCATGGTGTTAACCAGCTAACACTAACCTACCCCCCCAACCCTGTGTTCATATCCTCATGATGTTAACCAGCTAACACTAACTTACCCCCCTAACCCTGTGTTCATATCCTCATGTTAACCAGCTAACACTAACTTACCCCCTAACCCTGTGTTCATACCCTCATGATGTTAACTAGCTAACACTAACTTACCCCCCAACCCTGTGTTCATATCCTCATGTTAACCAGCTAACACTAACTTACCCCCTAACCCTGTGTTCATATCCTCATGTTAACCAGCTAACACTAACTTACCCCCCTAACCCTGTGTTCATATCCTCATGATGTTAACCAGCTAACACTAACTTACCCCCCAACCCTGTGTTCATATCCTCATGTTAACCAGCTAACTTTCAGCCCAGTCTCAAACCGGTAAAACTAACATTATTCTGGGATGGCTTCTCTGAGCATCTAGGACGTTCCCCGGGAAACGAACTAACCTGGACGACCCGAAGACTTGTTCCCCGATCATGTAGTCTTGATCTCCGGTAAAGTTTTCGAGCAGTCCGGTCATGTAGTCTTGATCTCCGGTAAAGTGGTCGAGCAGTCCGGTAATGTAGACTTGATCTCCGGTAGAGTGGTCAAGCAGTCCGGTCATGTAGTCTTGATCTCCGGTCAGGTCGCCACTCGGCGCGCGGGTCGCCCGGCGTCGTCATGGAGAAACCTGATTGGCAGGTGGCAACACTTCCGTCCACCAATAGGAACGCGGTCCGTGTGCAGCGCGTGTAGAGCCGCTCGGGCCTTGCTTCAATTCCTTCATCTCAGAAACAACGGGAAGAAATAAGAGAGAAATACATATAAAGAGCGAGAAGAGGAGACGAAGTGAGCCGTTGTGTGGATCATATCGCTCTTCAGAGCTCCGTGTTCACACACCGATATTGATAAGAATGTCCGGTTATTGTTTGAGCAATATTAGGTTCTTGGTATCTGTAACCCGTAAAGGGACATTATTCGTGTATTTCAGGTGGCAGGTAATTCGAGACGGGGGTGTTTTAGATCTACCAGTATAGTAGCCTTCCAGGCTACTATTGTATATTATTTTGAACGTAAGACAAAATGATGTCTGTGGTTTTGATGAAATGTGACTGCTGTAGCACGGATTTCACCAGCAGGGGCCGCTGTGGGCAACACAATAACTGATCACCTGAATGAACGTATATTCCTTCAAAATGAATCACAAAATCACAAATCACAAAACACACAGAATTAATGGGAGGAATAACTCTATGTATATACTGTACTACTTTAATACGGTATAGTTCGAAGCACAGTGTAGGCCTAGCTATGTCACATGGAAGATATACAAGGTGAGTACACAAAGTATATAAATACAAGTATGAGCCTAAAGTAACTTCAACCTCATCCTTCTCTCCTTTCTTGTGTGTGTGTGTGTGTGTGTGTGTGTCTGTATGTCTGGTCTGTGTGTGTGTATGTCTGGTCTGTGTGTGTGTGTGTGTGTGTGTGTGTGTGTGTGTGTGTGTGTGTGTGTGTCTGTATGTTTGGTCTGTATGTGTGTATGTATGTCTGGTCTGTGTGTGTGTCTGTCTGTATGTCTGGTCTGTGTGTGTGTATGTCTGGTCTGTGTGTCTGTATGTCTGGTCTGTGTGTGTGTGTGTGTGTGTGTGTGTGTGTGTGTATCTGGTCTGTGTGTGTGTGTGTGTGTGTGTGTGTATGTCTGGTCTGTGTGTGTGTGTGTGTGTGTATGTCTGGTCTGTGTGTGTGTGTGTGTGTGTGTCTGTCTGTTTGTCTGGTCTGTGTGTGTGTGTGTGTCTGTGTGTGTGTGTGTGTGTGTGTGTGTGTGTGTGTCTGTGTGTGTGTGTGTGTGTGTGTGTGTGTGTGTGTGTGTGTGTCTGTGTGGAAGTCCCAGTTGGACTGGCATCATTTTAAGTGGACCAGGTTATTCCTGACAGAATGCCATCTAGAACATCTAGAACATCTAGAACAGTGTACAACCGTCCGAGAACAGCAGAACACCTATATCTAACCAGATCTAGTACCTGATCGTTCTATCCTGATGGCCAGCAGAGCTCTGACCTCTGACCTTTGGATTTAGGGTCATGAAACCATGATGAGAATCCAACCACAGGTCAGTCTGTCTGTGTCCAGTCGCTCCGTCGGTCTGTCTGTCAGTCTGTCGGTCTGTCGGTCTGTCTGTCTGTCTGTCTGTCTCTGTCTGTCTGTCTGTCTGTCTGTCTGTCTCTTTCTGTCTGTCTGTCTCTCTCTGTCTGTCTGTCTGTCTCTGTCTGTCTGTCTGTCTGTCTGTCTCTCTCTCTGTGTCTGTTTGTCTATCTCTCTCTCTCTGTTTATCCAGCCACCTTATTGGTCGTTATGATTGAACCAAAATGTATCATCTGTCTCATAATATTACAACAACAATAATTGTTCATTTGAAACCGAATACTTTTCTTAGTTCCTGTCAGTGAATAACAATCCAATATCACCCTAGCAACCGCAAGTTAATAACTATTAATCCCAACACTAGGTCTTGGTCTGTATATTATGCTAGCGATGCTAAGCTAAGGATGTTTTAGCAGTAGCCTAATAGATGGCCTAGATTACATGCTAGCTACTGCGAACCCTGTACTGTTTCATCTTATTATAATACATCTAATCATTATCCCATATTTCATATAACATATCATGCCATATATCATATCATATATAAATGTAATATGTAATAAGTAATATGTAATGTGTAACGTGTAATATAATGTCATATGTAATGTGTAATGTGTAACGTGTAATGTGTAATGTGTGATATGTGACGTGTAATGTGTCATGTGTCATATGTCATATGTCATGTGTCATGTGTCATGTATAATATAATGTCATGTGTGATATGTGATATGTGATATGTGATATGTGATATGTGATATGTGATATGTGACATGTGATATGTGATATGTAACGTGTAATGTGTAATGTGTGATATGTGACGTGTAATGTGTCATGTGTCATATGTCATATGTCATGTGTCATGTGTCATGTATAATATAATGTCATGTGTGATATGTGATATGTGATATGTGATATGTGATATGTGATATGTGACATGTGATATGTGATATGTGATATGTGACATGTGATATGTAATGTGTAACGTGTAATGTGTATGCTCCGTATGGTACTGTGTTAATAATACATGCAGGTTAGCCCGGGGTAGATATGTTGTGTACCCTACAACCCGGGGGGACGCTCCTCAGGAGCGCGCACATCGCCGACACGAACACGCGCCACCCCGTGCGGGGAAGGAAAAATAGGTTTTTAGCACACATGTGACGTCACGCCGATCGATCCGTTTTGGCGTTCTCCCCCACGCACTCGCGCTCGCGCTCTTTCTCACCTGCTGCTGCGGGAGCGAAAGTAGCAGTTGAGATATTCGAGAAGAGCTGTTACCCGGAGAGGGTAGGAGAGAGAGGACCTGCTAGGAGAATGCCAGGGGCCCAGTGAGGACATATTCTTCTTCGTCTTTAGGAGAACGTCCACACATCTGCTATCCGCGCGCGTCCTTCTCGTCTGAACGCGCGCGGGGCTGCGGTTTGGAGACGCGAAACAGATTCTGTTAATCTCGGGAGAATCTGAACGGCGATGGAGCGGTGTTAACGACCGCTGCTCGCTCGAAGCTGCATATCGTGAGTTCGCCAAAATTAAGACGGGGATCAAATACGACCCCCTGTCTCCCGGTTACCGGAGAGACCCCCGCGCGCTCACCATGTCTCGCGCCAAGGAACGGCTGAAAGGCGGGAAGGAGACGAAGGATAGCGTCACCCTTCTGCCGTGCTTTTATTTTGTGGAGGTGAACTACCTGTCTGTCCGATTACCTGTCTGACTGTCTGTCTCACTGCTTACCTAAGCCTACCTGTCTGTCTGTCTACCTGTCTGACTGTTTACCTGTCTGTCTTCCTGTCTGTCTTTACTGTCTGTCTATTTACCTGTCTGAGTGTTTACCTGTCTGTCTGTCCCGGTGTCTGTCTGTTTCTCTGATAGGTGGGGGCTGACCCTGTGGTTTGAATGACGGTCGGCCAATGATAACACTGTCTGTCTCTCTATCTGTCTGTCTCTCTATCTACTGTCTGTGTCTACCTGTCTGTCTCTCTATCATTTGTCTCTCTACCTGTCTGTCTCTCTACTGTCTGTCTGTCTGTCTCTCTACCTGTCCGTCCCTCCACTGTCTCAACCTGTCTGTCTCTCTACCTGTCTCTCTATTTACTGTCTGTCTCTACATGTCTGTCTCTGTTTATGCCTTTCTCTCTATCTACTGTCTGTATCTCTACCTGTCTGTCCTTCTACTGTCTGTCTGTATCTCCACCTGTCTGTCTCTACTGTCGCTCTACCTATTTGTGTGTCTGTCTGTCTGCCTCTGAGCCTGTCTGTCTCTCTACCTGCCTGTCTGTCTCTCTACTGTTTGGCTGTCTGTCCGCCTCCAAGCCTGTCCATCTGTCTGTCTGTCTGCCTGAGTGTGTGTGTTTGGTGAGGCAGCTGTACATGGAGGCTGGTGATGAATGGAGGCTCGTGATAAATGGAGGCTGGTGATGAATGGAGGCTGGTGATACATGGAGGCTGGTGATGAATGGAGGCTGGTGATACATGGAGGCTGGTGATGAATGGAGGCTGGTGATACATGGAGGCTGGTGATACATGGAGGCTGGTGATGAATGGAGGCTGGTGATGAATGGAGGCTGGTGATACATGGAGGCTGGTGATGAATGGAGGCTGGTGATAAATGGAGGCTGGTGATACATGGAGGCTGGTGATACATTGAGGCTGGTGATGAATGGAGGCTGGTGATAAATGGAGGCTGGTGATACATGGAGGCTGGTGATGAATGGAGGCTGGTGATGAATGGAGGCTCGTGATAAATGGAGGCTGGTGATGAATGGAGGCTGGTGATGAATGGAGGCTGGTGATGAATGGAGGCTCGTGATAAATGGAGGCTGATGATAAATGGAGGCTGGTGATACATGGAGGCTGGTGATGAATGGAGGCTGGTGATAAATGGAGGCTGGTGATAAATGGAGGCTGATGATGAATGGAGGCTGGTGATGAATGGAGGCTCATGATAAATGGAGGCTGGTGATGAATGGAGGCTGGTGATACATGGAGGCTAGTGATAAATGGAGGCTGGTGATGGTTAGTAATGGCTGCTAGTTAACTCTTACACGTCAACAGCAAGCCAGGACATGTTGCATGTGAATCTAACGCAACTGTCTTGTTCCCCACAAGCTTAATGTCTCTTTCAAACCTTTTAAAGAATTGTTTGATTCCAACATTTACCATCAAACATCCCCAGCGTATTAGCCCGCGACCCCGTCCATGGACCAGGTGACCCATAGTGGGGTCGTGACCCACAGGTTAGGGTACATACTGCCTTTAGTGTTCAGACCATGTCAGTGTTGAGGAGTACCATGCTACCATGCTAGCGTAGTGCTGAAACCATCAGGTAGCATCATGCTAACGTAGTGCTGAAACCATCAGGTAGCTTCATGCTAACGTAGTGCTGAAACCATCAGGTAGCATCATGCTAACGTAGTGCTGAAACCATCAGGTAGCTTCATGCTAACGTAGTGCTGAAACCATCGGGTAGCATCATGCTAACGTAGTGCTGAAACCATCAGGTAGCTTCATGCTAACGTCGTGCTGAAACCATCAGGTAGCATCATGCTAACGTAGTGCTGAAACCATCAGGTAGCTTCATGCTAACGTAGTGCTGAAACCATCAGGTAGCATCATGCTAACGTAGTGCTGAAACCATCAGGTAGCTTCATGCTAACGTAGTGCTGAAACCATCAGGTAGCTTCATGCTAACGTAGTGCTGAAACCATCAGGTAGCTTCGTGCTAACGTCGTGCTGAAACCATCAGGTAGCTTCATGCTAACGTAGTGCTGAAACCATCAGGTAGCTTCATGCAAACGTAGTGCTGAAACCATTAGGTAGCACCATGCTAACGTAGTGCTGAAACCATCAGGTAGCTTCATGCTAACGTAGTGCTGAAACCATCAGGTAGCTTCATGCTAACGTCGTGCTGAAACCATCAGGTAGCTTCATGCTAACGTAGTGCTGAAACCATCAGGTAGCTTCATGCTAACGTCGTGCTGAAACCATCAGGTAGCTTCATGCTAACGTAGTGCTGAAACCATCAGGTAGCTTCATGCTAACGTAGTGCTGAAACCATCAGGTAGCACCATGCTAATGTAGTGCTGAAACCATCAGGTAGCTTCATGCTAACGTAGTGCTGAAACCATCAGGTAGCTTCATGCTAACATAGTGCTGAAACCATCAGGTAGCTTCATGCTAACGTAGTGCTGAAACCCTCAGGTAGCTTCATGCTAACGTAGTGCTGAAACCATCAGGTAGCTTCATGCTAACGTCGTGCTGAAACCATCAGGTAGCTTCATGCTAACGTAGTGCTGAAACCATCAGGTAGCTTCATGCTAACGTAGTGCTGAAACCATCAGGTAGCACCATGCTAATGTAGTGCTGAAACCATCAGGTAGCTTCATGCTAACGTAGTGCTGAAACCATCAGGTAGCTTCATGCTAACGTAGTGCTGAAACCATCAGGTAGCTTCATGCTAACGTAGTGCTGAAACCATCAGGTAGCTTCATGCTAACGTAGTGCTGAAACCATCAGGTAGCTTCATGCTAACGTAGTGCTGAAACCATCAGGTAGCTTCATGCTAACGTAGTGCTGAAACCATCAGGTAGCTTCATGCTAACGTAGTGCTGAAACCATCAGGTAGCACCATGCTAACGTAGTGCTGAAACCATCAGGTAGCATCATGCTAACGTAGTGCTGAAACCATCAGGTAGCATCATGCTAACGTAGTGCTGAAACCATCAGGTAGCTTCATGCTAACGTAGTGCTGAAACCACTTGTGGCTCCAGTTGAGTAGTCGAAAAATGACGTCCTGTGTCCTTTCCTAACCACTTTTCCTTGACCTCGATAACGTCATGAGTTCAAGGAAAGATGTGAAGGAGAATTCATAAGGACTTAGGAAAAGACAACCGCGGTGCTGAGAGAATCCGACTACCTACGCTAGGCTACGTCACTATGCTACTGCACCTACGCTAGGCTACGTCACTATGCTACTGCACCTACGCTAGGCTACGTCACTATGCTACTGCACCTACGCTAGGCTACGTCACTATGCTACTGCACCTCTGCTAGGCTACGTCACCATGCTACTGCACCTACGCTAGGCTACGTCACCATGCTACTGCACCTACACTAGGCTACGTCACTATGCTACTGCACCTACGCTAGGCTACGTCACCATGCTACTGCACCTACACTAGGCTACGTCACTATGCTACTGCACCTACGCTAGGCTACGTCACCATGCTACTGCACCTACACTAGGCTACGTCACTATGCTACTGCACCTACGCTAGGCTACGTCACTATGCTACTGCACCTACGCTAGGCTACGTCACCATGCTACTGCACCTACACTAGGCTACGTCACCATGCTACTGCACCTACACTAGGCTACGTCACCATGCTACTGCACCTCCGCTAGGCTAGGTCACTATGCTACTGCACCTACACTAGGCTACGTCACTAGGCTACGTCACCATGCTACTGCACCTCCGCTAGGCTAGGTCACTATGCTACTGCACCTCCGCTAGGCTAGGTCACTATGCTACTGCACCTCCGCTAGGCTAGGTCACTATGTGAGGAGGATGTTATGCTCGGGGCTCTGCCGTGGTGGACTACAACGTTCAGAAGATGGACGACTAAAAGCACATGTTGGATACTTGGGCCGTGCGTTGATAATGGTTCCTCCTGTCAACTGATCTTTATCGACATGAACCCCATTTGGTCGTCATTTTGATCGTTTGTTTTTCGTGAGCGGCCGAACGGTGCGTTGCTTTACATGTTCCTGCAGCAAGGAATTGTGGGACGGCACTATCTCCTTTCCTTTCATAAAGAGTGTACCCTGTGCTGAAGGAAGCATTGAAGCACCTTTCCTTAGCATCTAGAGAATTAGAACAGCTCTTATCATGGCTGCCACTTCGATACTTCCAGGTCGTTTCACTCAGTTAGGAACCATTCTAAGCAAAAAAGACTATCTGATCGCAGCCTGTGTGTTTCCTGCAGTCACACCATCCTACCCACGATGCTGCCTGTGTCGGCGGTTGCTAGGCAACATGGCTCTCTGAATGGGAGTATTTTTGTATCTGCGAGTTGAAGGAAAAACATCTCAATAACAATCTCCTCTTCACTCCACCACACCAGTGTGTCCACTGCACTCATAGTCCGAATCCTAATCATGTTAATAATGTGCTGATTTACATATTATATATCGTATATTTATTGTCTATTAGGGCACTATTTGATATCAGTATCACATAGATAGATTGAGCAATGCGACTATGCATGCCCACAGAACACCAACACACAACATTCTTCACAACATGTTATGACACAACATGCTACCACACAACATGCTATCACACAACATGCTATCACACAACATGCTACCATACAACATGCTATCAAACAACATGTTATGACACAACATGCTACCACACAACATGCTACCACACAACATGCTATCACACAACATGCTATCACAACATTCTATCACAACAACATTCTGTCACAACAATACAAAGCCACACATTAAGTGTGTGTGGTTCTCAGTCTTTTTGCTTACTGTGGTATTGTCTTGACCTTAACACAGGCAGTGTGATGAGGTATACATGTGTGATTGGCTAATACCTGTCTCTTTCTCTTTCCTGTCATGGCCGCTGATGACCTCTGACGACGTCTGACCTCTGACCTTCTGACCTGTGTTCTGTGCTCCAGCTGCCTATCCTGGCATCGTCAGTGGTCAGCCTGTACTTCCTGGAGCTGACCGACTTTTTCCAACCGGTGCATTCTGGGTACAGCTGCGGCGACCGGGCTCTGTCTCTGCCCTACATCCTGCCCAGACAGGAAGTGTGCCCCCTGCTGCTCCTCTTCAGCCTGGCCTTCGCGGCTCCTGCTGCCACGGTAACCAAACTCCTTATTGGCACAGTTAG